>CAUYQG010145594.1:0-20395 GCA_963574415.1 Tarsius wallacei
CTACTCGGAAGGCTGAGGCGGAAGGATCGCCGGAGCCCAGCGGGTCGAGGCTGCGGTGGCCGGAAGCGGCCACTGCACTCCAGTCTGGGCGACGGAGTGAGACGCCAACTCAAAAAAAAAAAAAAAAAAAAAAAAAAAAGAGCATAATAATATCATATGTTCCTTCAGTTTTTTCTCTAGGCATAGATACATACATAAGGATAAACATCCCATTTCATAACCTGCTTCTTTTCCTATCTAGTCATATATCATGATCATTTTTCCAAGGAAGGCAACAAATATTTTCATGAGTATAATGGTCTATCACATGCTTTAATATTATTTGCCTACTAGGCAGTTTGGATATTTACAATTATTCCCTGTTATAAATAACTGTATATAATGGCCCTCCCAGTACATCTTTTTGTACATCTCTGTTTCCTAAAGAGGCTCTGGAAGCGGAGATAAGTAAGGGAGTACATCAATTAAAAGGCTAGGATGCTGAAAGGTATGCATTCATGGATATAGAAATATCCTAAAATTATGGTAGACACTGGTGTAGGAAAGAAGATTATTGATCAGATCCCAATGTCTTCAGTAAATAGGGGAAGTGGTGGCCTTCAGATGCAAGTGAGGAAAAAAGCACGAGAGAAGAATGGTCATTTAATATGATTCTTACACGTGAGCTCTTAAACCAAGTGGGATCTCCAGGAAGCAGCAACACAGACAACAGGAAAGCAAATACCTGAGGGGATGATGTGCCCAGGAGAAAACCAGGCTCCTCTTCAGGCGGGAGGGAGGTAAGTGTTCAACAGAGGTGCGTCCAGGGGGTACCATGGAAAAAGCCAACGAGAGTATCAAAAGAGCAAGGAACCAGGAATAAAGCAGGTGGAGGCACAGGCCTGGCACTGGAGCTTGTCCCTCAGCCCCCATGGCTGAGAGTTACAAAGACAGGAAGCATAGTTGGAAGTGATCAGCCTCCTAAGTCTTCAGTGTGGCATGGGTCATTTTGTTTCCAAAAATAGTTAAGGTTCCTAGGGAATGTCTCTTCTGGTTTCAAAGAAGTGTCAAAAGGCATGCTAGACTTACAAAGGTGTCCTTTCTGGGCAATGGCTGTCACTGTAAGATTAAAGATCTCTAGACGTTCCAAGCAAGAGGACTGAGCCTTGATCCGGGCAAGAACTGTCTCACAGGGCTCAGGGCAGCTTCTTGCAATCGACTAAGGGTATTAGGAGGTTTGCAGAGAGACCGTGAGGTCTATCTCAAGGAAATGTTTCTTGATTCAAGCAATAAAATTAGAGAGTGAAAGGTCAGTGTGTTCCTTCTCAAATATTAAATGTCTCAATCAGAATTTCCAAGGAGCTGTAGAATGCTGGGTTCCATAGAACTTCCTAAAAGTCAAAGGGGTTCATTAATTAACTGATTTATTCATTCAAAGAATACGTACTGAGTGTCTATATGTGTGAAGCACCATTCTAAATATTAGAATCAGAGAAGTGACTAAATAAGTCCCTTCCTCATAGAGAATGTTTCTTATAATTAACAACAAACAAATAAATACATAAGAAAATGTCAGCTAGTAGACCAGGCACAGTGGCTCATGCCTATAATCCCAGCACTTAGGGAGGCTAAGGCAGGTGGACTGCTGTCTGGGCCCGGGAGTTAGAAACCAGCCTGGGCAACATAGTGAAACCTTACTTCTACAAAAATAAAAATAAAAAATTAGCTGGTGGAAAGATTGCCAGAGCTCAGGGGGTTGAGGCCACCATGAGTCGTGATTGTTGTGATCATGCTACTGCACTCCAGCCTGGGTGACAGAGTGAGAATGGAAGGATGGATGGATGGATGGATGAATAAATAAATTGCCAGCTAGTAATAGGTGCTAGTATTAGCTTTTACATCAATTTTACTTATAGCTGAGGAGACTGAGGCAAGGAGAGGTTTAAAAAGTTAACCAAGACCTCATATTTGGTGAGTGGCAGAGCTGGGATTCAAATGTAGGCAGGATAACTCCAAAGTTATCTATGCCCTTAACCATTATACTATGTTGAATACGGATGGATGAATTGATGGATGAGTAGGTGGGTGAATGGGTGGGTGGGTGGATGGGCAGGTGGATGGATGACCACTAATACTGAACAGCAGTGATAGTATTTACGGAGAAAATAAGATAACTCATACTCTGCCAGAAGAAGAGGGATTACACACACCTGCAGGTCTCACATCCCCCCAGTCTTAGCCATCTAGCTACATCACTACTTATATTCTCAATAGCTTTAGCTGTGGAAAAGTTGTCACAGGGTCCTAAGCACAAGGCCAGAGGCCTACACAAGACATGATGTGTGCTTGCAAGTGAGACCTTCCAGCCCTCTTGCAACCTCAAGTCTCTCACTCAGTCTCCACACAGAAGCCCCATCCTAGTGGGGGTTGGGGGAGGAAGGGGTAACGCCTTACAAAGACAGTCAAGCCCAGGCCAACCCAAAGGTGGCCCAGACAGGCTGTGGTTGAGAAAAAGCAGACATGACTCGGGTGCTGGAGGAAGGAAGGGAGGAAAAACTAGTGGTTATGGCCAAACCAAAGGCGACTGAGTCAGAAGCAGTGGGTTTTGAGGATTTTCCCCCTCCATGGCACCAGCCCATGCTTAAAACAGGAAATGGTCACCAAGCATCATTTCCCTTGCCAACAGTATTGGCTTCTTGGATAAAAAGAACAGAAAGGCAGCAAGGAAGATTGCCTTGAATGTTCCACTTCAGGGAAGCCTGCTCCTGTGGCCTGGCCCTGCTATGGCCCACGAGGGCCCATCATCTCCCAGAGGAGAGCCCATCTGCCCATGCATAGAGCCACCAGGCCACTCAAAGAGCTTCCATGGAGCTTTATTTTAGCTGAGCCAAGCTGTGCCTTCCACTGCTCGGTCTAAGTGTCTCAACAACTAAACAAACTCAAAATTCACTAGGGCTCAGCATCTGTCCTAGGAGGCAGGCTGAATCTAGAGACAGCATTGATATATTGGTGAGGACACAGCAGCCACTGAGGAGAAAGGACTTGTCTAAAGCTCTGCTCTAGTTAGGACTTGTCATAATCAGGCTGGGAAATGGAGATGGGAGGTCTGATCCTTAAAGGGGAAGGGAGAAATGAGAGTAAAACAAGTCCGATTCTTGCAGTTGACTGTAGGACCAGGTGTGCTCAAGAAAAAACTGGACATGGGAAAATCACGGGGACCCTGCTTGAGAGAAAAAGGCCAGGGTCACACAACTGTTAGTTTGGGGGCCCAGCATCTCCAGGCTTGGAGAATCCATCAAGAGTACAGCCTGCTAGCTGCTCAGAAGGCCTATGCAGCACCTCGAGGTTAGATCCAGAGCCAACTCTGAGAAAGGAACAGAGTGTAAGGATGACCACACTCCCAGTGATCCCCAGCTGAAAATGAAACTTCCTTTCCTGAAGTCCAACAGAGAGGTAAAGAACTGAGTCAGGCTGAAATTAGGGAAGTGGGAAGGAAAGACATGCTCCAAAGGAAAGGAGAACCTTTGTGGGGTATTAAAGGCAGAGAAGGAGGAGCAGAACAGGACATGAGGCACAAAAGGAAACAAATGGTGACAATAATAATGATAACGCTACCCTGAGCACCACTGAGACCAAGAACTGTTCAACCCTTAACATGCTGTATTCCAACCCTCACAATTACGCTAAGAAGTTGAATGCTTGGCCCAAAGTCCCACAGACTGGGATTTGAAACCTGGGCCTGTCACATTTCAGAGCTGAGTTACCTAGAGTAAAAGAAGCAAAAAAGAGAACCAGACAAGAGAAACTTCTCTCAAGAGAAGGCCTTGATCCATCTGCAAGTCAAAGTAAACTCCCTTAGCAGAGCCAGTCTAATGCCAACAAACAGCAAAGATGGTGACTAAGGACACTTTTTGGAGTAAGGTTTAAATTCAAATCCTAGCACTGTGATCTTCAGCAAATCTACTGACTTCTTAGAAGCTCAGTTGCTGTAACTGCAAAGTGGTAGCAATAACATACTTGTCTCAAAGAGTTGGCTTGAGGATTAAAAGAGAAAACAGATACAATGTTATTAGCACAGTTCCAGAACATGGCAATCAATCCAAGAAAGTTAGCTGCCATTAATGTTGTTATCATCATGCTCCTCAGACCTGCTGGTGCCCAGTGTAAAATCAAAATGAAATATACTAAGACCACGGGCACCTATTTTCAAGGGTTCTAGAAATCAATTTAAAAAATATTTCCCCACCAGCATCCAAGTATCTGAAATGTATCTTTCCCAGCAAATAGTGGCTTCCATTTCCTATTTAAAAACAAATCCTGTGCAGATATAGATTCACACTAGGGGAAGGAGTGGGTAGCATGGAAATCGGACTTGAAAGTGAACCAGAAGAAGTGTCACAGCAGGGGGGAGTGAGGGGGAGGGGAACAAGCAGCAGCTGTGGATAGTGGTAAAAAAGCCTCAGGATCTCCTATCTGCATAAGAAACAGAATTGATTGAGTCAGTTAAAAAGCATAATGATTAGTCAATTTCACTCCTAAAGAAATAATGAGATTAAAAGGAGAGAAGGTTAGCATCATGGGCTAGTGCACACAGTAAGCTCTAATACACAACATGTATTTTTATTAACATTATTAGTATTATTGATTCCTTTGAATGATACTTCACATGTATCACCTTACAGAATCTTCACAATAACACTTGAAAGGTAGGCATTATTATATTGAGTTTGCTGATGAGGAAACTAAAGTCCAGGGAATTAAACAATTTGCCCAAGATCATCTGTCCAATGGACCTAGGACTCCAATCCAAATCTGTCCAATCCCAAAGGCCCATTATATTCATTCAATCATCTATATTTACTGAACAAATGAATAGCCTCATGAGAAAAAAGGGGGGGGACTACAAGAATGCCACAAAGGAAAAAAGACATCCCAACTCCCAGGGTCCCCAGGATGTGGTGGTCAGACAGGAAACGTACAGGGAAGGCAAAGAGGATGTTAGCATTTTTCCAATGAAATGAAAAGAGGAGCTAAAAAGAGGGTCATGAAAAGAAACTTGGGGTATACCCACTTTGAAAAGGAAAATGTAAATCTGTAACAAATGTTAGCTCCTATGTCCACACATATATGATGTGGGAAAATCCTTGGAACTTGTTCTGATGAGATTTGCTTACTTCAAGAAGGCTTTAGCCTGAGCACAGCATGGGGAAGCCAGAGTCAAATAAAGGTTCAAATCCCAATTCTATAACCTTTCATAAGCACTTACACTCTCTGAGCCTCTGTTCATCTACCAATAAGGTAGCCACTGGACATATGTGGCTATTGAGTACTTGAAATGTGGCTAGGTTGAATTAAGATGTGCTGTAAGTACAAAATACATACCATATTTTGAAAACTCAGAATGGGGGGAGAAAGTCTCATTAATAATTTTACATTGATTACATGTTGATATGAGAATATTTGGAATGTACTGAGTTAAGGAAAACATTCCAAAATTAGCTTCACCTGTTTCTTTTGATTTGTTAAATGCAGTTACTTAGAAAAATTTAAAAGATGTATGTGGTTCACATTTACAACTCACATCATGTTTCTGCTGGACAACATTGAATCTACAAAATGTGATTATGGGGTTGATAATGCAGTTCAAAGATGTCATATATAAAATGTATCAGGTGTCTGGTTGTGTGTTAATTTCCCTCTCCCAATTCACATCCAATCTACCAGCAAGTCCTTTTAACTCCCAAATCTGCCCCCTCTTTCCATCTGCGCTGGCATCACTGTAGACAAGGACACTATCTTCCAGCTGGATGTCTGCAGTTATCTCCAGACTCATCTTCCTACTTCCACTCCAACACCCAACAATCCATTCTCCACTCAGCAGCCAATGGAAGATGTTTTAAATACAAATCCAGGCGGGCTCGGTGGCTCAGCCTGTAATCCCGCGCCTTTGGGAGGCTGAGGTGAGTGGATTGCCTGAGCCCGAGGATTCGAGACCCGCCCGGGCAACTTGGCGAGACCTCATCTCTACAATAAATCAAAAACTAGCCAGGCGTGGTAGCGCACACCTGTAGTTGCGGCTACTCGGAAGGCTGAGGCGGAGGGATCGCCTGAGCCCAGCATGTCGAGGCTGCGGTGGCCGGGAGCGGCCACTGCACTCCAGTCTGGGTGACGGAGTGAGACTCCAATTCAAAAAAATAAATAAATAAGTAAATAAATACAAATCCGATCCTTTCTGTCCCCACTACCTAAAACTCCCCAGTGGCTTCCCACTGCACTTAGCACAGAAGCTCATCCTAGCCTATGGAGCCCTAGATAATCTGATCTCTGCCTACCTGCCATCTGCCTCACCATCCCACACCCACTGTACTCCAGTCACAAGGATCATGCATGCCAAGCTAGTTTCCTCCTCAGGACCTAAAGGAAATCCCAGGGCCCAGAATAGTATTTTCCCAAATTCCACATGTGGGGTCCTTCCCACATTGTGGTTCTCAGGTCACATGTTTCCTGGTTAGGAAGGCCTTTCCTATGTAAAGAAGCCACTTGCTACATCACTTTGTCGCTGAATCCTAATTCAATTTCTTCACGACAACAACGATCACCCATTAAACTCATCCTGTTTCTTCAATTGCTTACTTGTGTATTGTCAGTCTTGCTGAAAAATCAGCTCCATGAGGGCAGGGACCTGTCTATGCCATTTTATCCCCAGAGCCTAACCTGTGACTGGAACATGGCTGGCACCAAATAAATGCCAATTTAGTGAATGGATGTGGAGCAATTAGAAGCCAGGTCCTCAGAAAGATCTCCCCAAGACAGTTTCTACTTTCAGCAATTCCACTTCTGGATCTATATCCAAAAGAATTGAAAGTGGAGTCTCGAAGAGATACCCGTACACCCATGTTCACAACAGCATATCACAATAGCCAAGAGATGGAAGAAGCCCAAATGTTCATCGACAGATAAATATATAAGCAAAAAGAGGTCTATGCATACACTGGAATATTAATCAGCCTTAAAGAGGAAGAAAATTCTGGTCAGGTGCGGTGGCTCATGCCTATAATCCCAGCACTTTGGGAGGCCAAGATGAGAGGATTGCCTGAGCTCACAGGTTCCAGAACAGCCTAGGCAACTTGGTGAGACCTCATCTCTACAATAAATCAAAAAATTAGCCAGGCGAGGTGGTGCATGCCTGTAGGTCCAGCTACTTGGAAGGCTGAGGAAGAAGGATCACCTGAGTCCAGCAGGTTGAGGCTGTGGTGGCCATGAGCATGCCACCGCACTCCAGCCTGGGTGACAGAGTAAGACTCTGACTCAAAAAAAAAAAAGAAAAAGAGGAAGAAAATTCTGACACATGTCACAATATGGATGAACCTTGAGGATACTACGCTAAGTGAAACAAACCAGTCACAAAAAGACAAATACTGCATGATTCCACTTATATAAAATCTCGAAAATAGTCAAACTCATAGAAACAGGAAGTAGAATGGTGCTTACCAGAGGCTGGGGGGAGGGATAAATGGGAAGTTATTGCCAATTATACAGAGTTTCAGTTTTACAAGAAGAAAAGGATCTGGCAGTCTGTTTCACAACAATGTACATATACTTAAAACTACTTACTGTCCACTTAAAAATGGCTAAGATGGTAAATTATGTTACATGGTTTTTTATCATGATTAAAATTGTTTTAATTTTTAAAATCAAGTTTTTGCCTACCCCAAGAAATAGACTGGAAAACTGTAGCTAAATGGGCTAAAATTGGAAAAATGGAAGTGGGAAAAGAGCCAGAGAAAAAGAAGTCGACGTAAGGCTTGTAAGCTGCCCTGTCCATTCTTTGACCTTCATCTTGGGAAGATGGACACAGAGACCCCGAAAGCCTAGGCTCCCCTGGGCATTACAGAGTAGTAAAGAGGAGAGGTAAGCACTCCTTTTTAGCATCACTACTAAGAACATCCAGAAATCTCCTCTAAGGACATAATTAGAGATGCCAGCAAAATTAGGGATGCTTATAATAGTGAGAAATGTAAAACACCCTCAATGACCATCCACAGGACCCCTGTTAAGTAAAGGGTAGTTGAGTCAAGTAATGGAGACAACAAAGTCATATTTAAAAAAAAAAATAAAGATGAAATGTGAATTTTAAAACTAGACAGGTATGGTGGCTCATGCCTGTATCCCAGCACTTTGAGAGGCCAAGGCGGAGGATCACTTGAGGCCTTGAGTTCAAAACCAGGCCAGACAGCACAGCAACACCACACCTCTACAAAAAGTTTTTTTTTCTTTTTTTAATTAGCTGGGCATGGCAGTTCATGCCTGTAGTCACAGCTACTCAGGAAGCTGAAGGAGTAGGATCACTAGAGCCCAGCAGTTCGAGGTTGCAGTGAGCTGTGATCACACCACTGTACTCTAGGCTAAGCAACAGAATAAGACCCAGACTCTGGGGAGGAAAAAAAAGTATCATATGTCATTGTGACCCAATTTGTATGTATGAGAGAGACAGAAAGAGGCGAGGATATACACCAAAGTATTAACATTTCTGCATGATGAGATTATTTGCTTTCTCTGCATTTTTTAATGTTCTATAATGAATATGTATTGCTTCTGCAGGGAGAAAAAAATATTTTAAAGAAGAAAACACAGCAGGAGAAGTGTTTAGAAGGAAACCCTGGGGGATCCCAAAGAAAATTCTAGTACCCTATTTCTTTTACTAAGAGTAAAAATTATAGCACAGAAAGAACCCCCAATAAAGAACAGAAAATACAAAACTTCAGTTATATAATTCAGAAAGCCTGCAGAGGCTGTCAGACACCCACGGAGACCCAAACAGACCTTTTGGAGCTCAAACCAGGGCAGAGAAAACACACAAAAAGTAACAGAACCCATCCAGAGATTAAAGATTAAGTGTTGCAGAATCACAGAGACAAAAGTGTTTGTAAGAAAGAGGAGGAGAACAAGGCAGGAAACAATGTTCACGCCTCTTTCAGGTGGGGGGGGGGTTCTCACAGCTCATTCTCCACTGTTCCAGGGAGACCCTATAATTAAGCTAATATTAAGAGGAGGGAGCCCTTCTATTTAGCTGTCACATGGGTGCACACAAGAGGTGAGTCAGGCAGTGCCTCTAGCAGAATGGGAGAGACCCGGGAGCCTGCCAGCTGACCTAGCTTCTATAGTGATGCCTGCCACAGGGGTGAGGATACACACCACCATGTGCTGGGTAACTCCCCCAGAGATCAACTAGGTTTAAAAACAAATAATAATAATAATATTAAACATTTTTGGAGTACATCTTATGTGCCAGGCATTGCTCTAAAGGCTACATACATACTTGCTCAATCTTCACAACTCTATAATTATTTTTATTACCCCCACTTTACAGATAAGAAAACAGAGACACAGAGAGGTTAAGCAACTTGCCCAAGGTCACACTAAAACATGACAGAGCCAGGATTCAAACTCAGAAAGTTGTAGCTCCAGAGTCTACACTCTGAGCCAATCTACCATTCTCTTGGAAATCCAAAGGCCAACAACGAGGGTTTTTCTCAGGTTATTAAGACATCTGCTTGCAGGAGAGTCATCTCAAAGAGAAACTGTACAAAAAGCCTCAGGGTTTAATATCGCTGCATCTCACCACAGGCTAGGAAAACAGCCCAAACTTAGGAAAAAAGCTTTCCCACTCGCACGTCTACCACTTCAGTCCACGGGCCTTAGCATTCTCTACTTCCTAAGGAACCAGAAAACATGAAACTAGCTCTCAACAGCAGCCACACTGCACTCAACCACCACACTACCCTGCTTCTTAAGAACCCTGGTTCTGCAGCCACAATGACAGGTCAAAGCCTCCTCTGCAATCTCTAGCTGCAAGACCTGCAGTAAAGCTAGTTGACCTTTCTCTCCACCTCCATTCTCCATCTGTGAAACAGGGATAATCATGGTACTTACAGTCAAGCTTCATTGCTCACAGACTCTGTATTTACAAATTCATCTACTAGCTAAAAATGTATTTGTAACTCCAAATCAATACTCACGGTGCTTTCGTGATCATTCATGGAAACCTGCAGATGGAGAAATATTTGAGTCACCTGACACACACGCTCCCATCTGAGGTTGAACAAAGCTACTTCTTGTACCACCTTCTTGTTTCAGCTTTTAGGCTGTAAACAAGCATTCTTTTCGTGGTATATTAGCATGATGTTTTTCACATTTTTGTGCTTTTTGTTGATAATTTCGCTGTAAAATGGACCCCATGGGGCAGTGTTAAAGTGCTGTCTAGTGTTCCTAACTGCAAGAAAGCTGTGATATTATACGTGTATCATATAAGCTTGTTGCAGGCATGAGTTGTAGTGTTGGCCATGAGTTGGATGTTAATAAGCCAACAATATATATTAAATAAATTGTCCTTTAGACAGAAACACATATAAATTAAGGTAATGGACTGATTGTTTGATGAAAATGTGACCAAAGGCTTGCAGGAACCTAATTTTGGATGGGGGCCCCTTAAAACACTGGAACTTATTTATTAAAAAGTATGAATTTCTTCATAAATATTTACACATCAGTCACCTTCAAAATACTCGGCATCTGATGCAATACACCTATCAAGACACTTTTTCCCCTGCTCAAAGCAGTTTTGGATCCCATCAATTTTGATACCTTTTAGTGCTTTTGCCATTTTTTGTTTCACCTCTTCCACATCAGCAAAGTTTCCCTTTGAGGACATTTTTAATCCAGAGAAACAAACAAACAAACAAGTCACTTGGGGTGAGGTCGAGTGAATAGGGAGGGTGGGGCATGGGAATCATGCTGGTTTGAATCAAAAACTGTTGAACACTCAGCATGGTGTGGGCAGGTACACTCATAAATCACCCATCATGAAATGGGCAAACACTTTGAAAGAATCTCCAAAAAAAATTCACTGAAGCTGAATGTAGCCTCTCACAACAATGCTAGCTGGTACACTGATACTGATGGGGACATCCCTCCAAAAGATAATGTTGGGGTTTTGGGGTTCCCCCTTGTATTTCTCTGAGGAACAGTGATTCAGTATTCACTAATTCAGTATTTGCAGTTACTTTCTAGAACTTAACTACTGTGAATAATGAGAATTGACTGTACCTCATAGTATTGGCCATCTTAAATAAGTGGATATCACTAAGGCAATTTGAATAGTTCTTTGGCACACACTGAGTGGTGTGTAGGCATTCTCCATTACCATTTATACAGATTCTTAGCTTGAAGACTGAAATGAAGTCAAAGAAGACTTAAGGCCCCACACAGAACAACTAACTTTCTTGAGTTGAGTAGGACAGTTGAGTGGCACAGACAGATGTGTAGAAAAAGAGTTGTGATGGTATAACATACCACTGGTGACATGCTCAGAGTCATTAACGAGCTTTAGGTTGAAGAAGACATCTGTGAATATCCATGGAGTTTACCTGCCCAGGATCTACCCCCCTTTGGTTTTCCTCCTTGGTTTTCCATGGGTTCTTTGTGGGGTCAACAATTCAGGGACGAGCATGTGACTCAAGGTAGGCCAATCAAAAGCTCTCTTCCTGCAAATTGCATCTTGAACAGTCACTCACCCTGCCTGTGTTGCCTTAAAGGAAAGGGCCATTTGTTCCTGCTTTCTAGAATGTCTCTGACTCTAGAACTTTCTAAAGCCTAATTCTTCATCTTTTCCTTCATAGCTCTGTTTTTCCCTCATATCCATCTAATAAAATCATTTTTGCTTAAGTTAATCAGAGTGAGCTTGTGTTTCTGACAGCCAAAGGATCCTAAGACAGTAATTTTCAAAGAATAAACTTTTTCTACCCACCCTTCTCTGTCACTTAGTGTCTCAGGAAAAAATAAAATTCCAGTGCTATCCACTTTCTCCAAGTGAACACTCTAGTGGTAGTATTTCTAAGGGAAACAGTAGAGTAAACACATCTATGAAGCACCTAGATGTCCTTAAATGAGCTCAAAAATTCTGGTTCAGATTAATTTCATACCAGGATTCTAAGAGTTCTCAAAAGTGAGATCACCAAACCACACTGCCTAGGATCCCAGAAGAATCCTGGAGAAAAGACGAACCCTAAGAGGGACACAAATGTCATTCTGTTTCTCAAAAAAAGAAGCAGTGGCTTCTGCAGACAAAAAAGCCAGCATAAAGAGAGTGAAGCATATCAGACTAACCCCATTTCCTTTTTGGTGTGTGTTTTGTTTTGTTTTTGGACAGCTGCTAATCTAGTGCATGGAGCAGCATGATATGGAATATGTCACTGGACTTTGACAAAGCATTCCTCAATGTTGCCTGTGACAGTCTTTTAGAAATGATGAAAATGTCCTGTCTTCTCAGTTTGGTTGATTAGTGACAAGTTAAACCTCACAGCCAAATGGCACCACTTAATACAATTGAACTTGTGGCATTTACAAGTAATAGTACATATATAATTGTTTCATACCTAGCTTTTCCAATAGATGGTGAGAACCGTGAATGAAGGAATAGCATCTGACTTGGTCACCAGTTTATTTCCTACACCTAGCATTGTACCTGGCACATATACAGAGATCCCCAAAACGACTGCATGTATGAATGAATGAATGAATCAATCAATCAATCAATCAATCAATATACGTCAACCTTAGAGAGACCTCTGTAAGAGTTGCAAACATAAATGCCTATAGGACCAGGCCCGGTATGTAAAATGAGGCACATAGGGGTGATTAGAAAAGCCTATATTCATCCAAAAAAAGTCAGCTGCTACTCAGTTCTAGCCCTTTAGTTACCTAAATACAGGTATTCTTTTCAGTTGAAGCAAAACAAGACTGGGGAGACAGTCAGTCCTTGGACACCTGCTGGTGAGCTCTTCTAAAGAGGGACCCTGAATCTTCCACCTCAGTCCTGTTTCACTTATTTTTTTTTTTTTAATCATAAGACTTAGAGAAAGGATCGACTGAGTCAAACTCAAAAACAACACACAGCTGAGAAAGCTAGTGATGATGCTCAAGTAAAACAGAAGTAGAATTCTAAACATAGGTAACAAAATGGATTTAACATGAGCAAGTATACAGTCCAGAAAATTACAAGTCCAGGAACATAACTTAGATTAAGATGTTCCAGATTAAGTGTTGGTGAATCACTAAAGGATTTTATTAGACAAAAAGCCCAGTGAGTCAGCAGTCTGAGAGAGTTGCCAAAAAACAGTTAATGATTTCAGATTAATTGAAGTATATTATCTACATCAGCGATTACAAATTGGTGGCCCACATTTTGTTTGGCCTGCAAATTGGTTTTTAGTTTATTTTTTTAAAAATAAACAATTTACCAACACTTCAAAATTAGGAAATTTACCATAAATATTCTGATTTCCTGACTCTCTTTTAAAAAAAAAAAAGAAGAAGAAGAATCTGGCAATAGTAGGCCTGTGTTCTCACACCGGCAACAACTAGCTTGAGCTGAGTGGTAGTCAACCCCTTTAGACAGGGCATGCTCCCTTTGCTTTGTAAAAGTCCCCATCACTCTGAGTGGTCTCCTTATCACCCAGACTGACTGGCAGTTTCCAATTTTCCCTATGATACGCTTAAAGTGTACCATGAAGGAAAACAAACCTTTTGTACCCATATTTCTATGAAAGGAGGGAAAAACTAAGGCTATATGGTAAAATAATTATGCCTGTAATCTCGCCTACTTGGGAAGCTAAGGCACCAGGATTGCTTGAGGCCAGAAGTTTGAGACCAGCCTGGGAACCCTAGCAAAACTCTGTCTCTATTAAAAGGTGTGGGGGGGTGGAATTAGTCAGGCATGGTGACACATGCCTGAAGTCTTAGCTACTTGGGAGGCTGAGGCATAAGGAGTACTTGAACCCAGGAGTTAGAGGCTGCAGTGAGGTATGATCATGCCACTGTACTCCAGCCTGGGCAACAGAGACCCTGGAAGGAGGAGGAGAAGGAGAGGAAGAAGGAGAGGAAAAGGACGAAGAGAAGGAGGAGGAAGAGGATGCCTCAAAAAAGTACAGAATTCTTTGTATACTTAAAAAATTCTTAAGGTTTCATATGGTATTCTTTTATTTAGAATGTTTCATGCATTGAAGATGGTTGCCTGGCCCCTGTAGGAATTTGAACTTGTGACCCTCAGTCTAGAACATGAGATGTATTAGTTTATCTCTATTTGGTGACAGGCAGACTCTAGTAAGGTGTCACATGAGATTTCAGAATCCATGACATAAAATACATGGACAAGGTGGATGGAAATTTAAGGACAGGTTAAAAAACTTTTAGTTCAACAAAACTCTACTCTGCCCTTTTTTTCAATACCTGTATGTTCTGACATGGAAAGATAGGCATTGTTAGTGAAATCAGAAAGTTGTAGAACAGAATATTTAGCCTAATACTGTTTTAGTCAATACATGATTACGTGGGTGTAGGTTTGTATTTGTTGTAAGCATAGACGAGCAGTTTTTCCTTCCAACTTTGAAATTCAAGGGTTCTGCGAAGTTTCCACAATCATGACAGCCAAATAGAAGATCAGGAAATAACCAAGTGATTTACACAGGTAGAAGGCAAGAACTAGTGTCATTAAAGGTAAGTGTGCTGGGGGGTATTTTAAAACTAATAATATTGGTGAGATTGAGTGGGAGTACTATATATTTCAGAGCCTTGAAAAACAGGTAGAGGAGTGGGACCTCAAGGCAGACATACTGACAGTAGCTACCTCTAGCTGATATCTCTTATGGTCTCTGCTCATCTCTGGCAGACTTCCCTGAAACTACCCCTCTCACCTAAAGGAGTAGACCCCAATTATGGTGTCCTCCATGTCTATATCCACTGGTCATAGCTGACTGGCCCCAGGGTGGGCATCTGACCCAAAGAAGGCCAATTAGATTATCCCAGAAATGTGGAATTAGACCTGAGAAGTGCTATCTGTCCCAGTTGGGAGATGTGTGAAGTGTGGCCAGAAGGAACACAGGTTGACCCAGTGCAAATATAGACCAGGGACGATGATCAACAGAGAAAGGAAAATGAAGCAGATACAGAGGAACAAACGAGCCCACGGCCCAGAGACTGAAATAGCACAGCTGCCTGCATTCCCGATTGTTTCCCAGTTTTTCTACCCAGTTGCTCATGAAGCCCAGCTGAAGTTCCTGCCCTTCAATCACACGGTGATAACCTTCAGTAATAATAATAACAGCCACAGCTCCCACTCAGAGATGCTTACCATCTGCTCAGTAATCAGCGTTCTCCATACATAAAATTTGATTTTCCTGACAACCCCCATGAGGCAGCTAATATTTTTATCCACCCTCCTCTTTTTGCAGGTGAGGAAACTGAGGCATGAGAGGTTTAAGTAACTCCCCAAAGATCTCCCAATTAGAAAGTGGCACAGCCAGAATCAGAACCCAAACAGCATACCTCCAGAAGTCTTATGTTGAACTATGAACTATTCCACCTCCTGGCCTAAGTTGATCTGAGTGAGTTTCCATGACTTGTAACTCAAATGCCTTGCCTGAGACATGGAGAGGGAAAAGCACATGGACTCAGGGAAAAACAGCTACCTGGCAGTATTGTCATGGGAGCCCTGCCAGTCCTTCCGGCTAAGCTGGTCAGGAAGAGACCATTTCTTCAAACAAGGGTGGCTGCTGGCACCGGGGCAAGAAGAGCCATGGTGAGACCACTCGGGCCTTGATGTAGCATCCTCTTGACAAATAAGCGTGTTGAGCACCCACTAAGTGCCAGCTGCCATTCTAGGTGCTGGAGAACTAAGAGAGAACAAGACAGGCAAGGGCCCTGCACTTCCAGTGCTTACATTCTAGAAGAGGAAGGCAAACCAATCATTTTGTTTTGTTTTATTTTATTTTATTTCATTTTTTAGTTGAAGTCTCACTCTGTCACCCAGGCTGGAGTGTAGTGGCATGCTCCCAGCCACCGCAGCCTCAACCTGCTGGGCTCAGACAATCCTTCCACCTCAGCCTTCCAAGTAGCTGGAACTACAGGCACACACCACCATGCCTGGCTACAAGCTAACCATTTTAAATAGTTACAGATGCTATGAAAGAAGTAAAAAACCAAGGTGACATGATTAGCATGTTGAAAGGTAGTCGGGGAAGGCTCAAAGAGGTTACATTCGAGTTGAGATGAAAATGATATGAAGGAGCTTACTAGTGCCACGGTCCCGGGGAAGAGAAATAAATGGGGGATGGGGACAGGAACAAGCTTGGCAAACTAACAGGGAGAAGGCAGAGTGCTGGAGCATGCATTCATGACACAGTCTCTACAGGGCATACAAATCCCTCATGTGCAAGGCATGGAGGGACAGACTAGTCCCTTTGCTCATGTAACTCAGAGACTAGTGAAGGAGCCCGTGTGGGAGGCTGCACAATGGCTGGCTCATCATTTCTTGCTGTGGTCACATCCTTTTGCAACGCGACTGGGTGGCTCCTCTCCATAAGAGGTAGAGCCTATCCCTCACTGCTTGAATCTGAGTGGCTTGGGACCTGTTTGGGGCCAGCATGCAGAATACAGCAGAAGAGACAGTGCATCGATCCTGGTGAACATCGTGCAGGATTGTTGTCCTCTTGGTCCCTTGGAACTGTGCCTGTCCACCCCAAGAACAAGCCCAAGTGGCCTGCTAGATGAGGAGGCACACAGGGCCCAGTCTTCCTGTTGTTCTTCCTGTTGCTCCAGCTAACACACACTCACATGTTGAACACATGAGTGAGGTCATCCCAGGCCAACTAGGCCCCCGATAACCTGTTAGCTGACCACAGGCACAGGGGCCAACCCATTCAAGATCAGCAGAACTGCCTTACTGACCTGTAAACCAGTGTGCACTTTAGAGGTCATTTGTTGCAAAGAAGTAGCTAATTTGTACACCTAGCGTGGATGCCTAGACAGAGAGAAGCCCGGGGAACTGTGGGAACACAGTCAGAAACAGCCTGTTTTGTGGCTGTGCCTCACAGCCCTGCCAGGGTGCTGATCAACCTACCTGCAGGTAGGTCCTGACATGGCCCGAGGCTGATGCCCTGAAGCAGCACCCACTCTGACATGCTACAAGGAAGAGAAGTGCCTAATGGCTTCATTGAAAAGTCCCCAGTGAGCAGTCAGAAGGAACCTCTGCTTAAAGACGTTACCTTTGGAATCCAACAGACCTGGCTTTAAGTCCCAATCCTACCTCTTTCTAGCCAGGATAAGTTGTTTAGCCTTTTCAAATCTCTGTTTCCTTGCCTGCTAATAGAGTAGATAAGTTAAAGTATGTTGGAGAAGTCCGTGGCACATAGAACATGCTATATTTGTGTTTCTAGTTATTATATAGGAACAAAAAGGAGGGAAATTCCTCCATGTAAGGAACATGTGGTATTTGAAAGAATTTTAGATAGAATATGGACATGGCATTTCATCACACCAGACCACGTTAGAAGGAAATTTTTCCCTTTTTTATTCTTTTCCAGTCCTCCTGATTTAACAAAGGAGAAAGTCTCAGTTTGATGTTTACATGTTTTAAACACCACTCTAATATTTGCTAAACTCCTTTTTGGAACAAAGAGAGAAGATGTTTCAGACTCAGATCCTTGTTAGCCAACAGAACTTAGTTAGAATTTCATAATACTGTTTAATTACATTTCTTTTTCTGGTTACTAATCATTTGTGGTGATACTGATTTCTCACTCATGTAGTGATAAAGTTTCCTTTCAAATAAGTGTGTTGAAATGAAAAAACAAACCATTTAAAGAAAAAAAAATTTTTTTTTGAGTTGGAGACTCACTCCGTCACCCAAACTGGAGTGCAGTGGTAGGCTCCCAGCCACTGCAGTAGCCAGAATTACAGGCACATGCTACCACGCCTGGCTAATTTTTGATTTATTGTAGAGATAGAGGTCTCACCAAGTTGCCTGAGTGGGTCTCGAACCCGCGGGCTCAGGCAATCTACTCACCTTGGCCTCCCAAAGTGCTGGGATTATAGGCTGAGCCACCAAGCCCAGCAAAAATATTATTTAAAAGAAAAATAGAACACAGGTATCACAAATACATAGGGCAGAATAGAATATTAAGGAAGACTGAAGTAAGGAAAAGAAAACAAATAGGATTTGGAATTAATCCTGGTTCAAATTCTAGCTTAGCCAGGTTACTTTCTATATGGCTGTGTTAGTCAGCTTTTGCTAGGTAAGGCTGCAATAACAAGCAACCCCAAAATTATAGTGACTTACAACATCCGAAGTTTATTTCTTGCTCACACTACATGTCATTGAATTGTCTGTGTTTCTGTGGCTCTGCCCCATGTGTCTTTTCCATCTTAGGACACAAGCTAAGGAAACAGCCCTCTCTTGATCTTGTGGCAAAGAGAAAAAGAACAATGGTCAAACCATGTGATAGCTCTTAAAGCCTCTGTGTAGATGCATTCCATTCCACACATGGCTCACATTCCACTGGCCATTGCATGTCCCATGGCCAAGCTCTACATCAATGGGACAGGAAATTGTGTCCCGGAGGGGAGTAAATAACTGAGAAAAATACAATCCACCACAGTGACCTTGAGCAAGTTATCTCACTTCTCTTTTCCATCTGTGAAACGGGAACACCTACTTCAGAGTCAAGCTCAATAAACAGGAGTTCCCTTTCCCTTTCTCATCTTCTGAGATCCATTCAGGGAAATTCAAACCAAATTTAGGCAGTCCTTGGAAGACTAGCTGTATTCAAAAGTTTGGTTCCAGATCTGTAACCAGCCAAAAACAAACCCAGTAGGCCTCATGCTTCATATTATGTACACCCTCTCAAGCTGGCCATGATCCCCCTGCCCAAGTCATTCATGTCACTGCTTTACCATTTCTGGAATTGAGGAGTAAATAGCAAGGCACAGTAGCTCACACCTGTAATCCCAGCACTTTGGGTGGCCGAAGCAAGAAGATTGCCAGAGTGCAGGAATTTGAGACCCGCCTGGACAACATAGAAAGACTCCCATCTCTAAAAAAGATCAAAACACTAACCAGGCATGGTGGCACAAGCCTGCAGCCCCAGGCGCGTTGGAGGCTGAAGTGGGAGGATCACCTGAGCCCAGGAGGTCGAGGCTGTGGTAAGTCATGATCGTGCCACTGTACTCCAACCTGGGTGACAGAGTGAGACCCTGACTCAAAAAAAAAAGAGTAAATGGAGGGGAAATGAGTCTATTAATTGACATCATAGCATTAGTATAGTGATTAAGAGCATAAATAAATACTGGCGTTTAAATTATGGCTCTGCCATTTATTTTTTATATCACTTAAGCAAAGTTAAATAACTGAGACTCAGGTGATTTATCCATAAAAGAAAAGCAACAAACTAGTTAACTAACATGTTTCTGTGGAAATTAAATAAGATAATTCATATGTATATTTTATCACTGTGCCTGGCCAAATAAATGTTCAATCAATAGAAACTCTTTTTAATGCCAGTAGGTGTCCCAGAACATATAAGTTCAAGTATTTCAGATCAATGTTTGGCACCCAGGGCAGGGATAGGGAAGTCCCTGCTTATACCAGCAGTATTAAGTCTGAGTTTTATTTTTTGTTTCCCATTCTGTAAGACAGGTCAGTTCCCTGCTCCCTGGGAATCCCATTGAGATGGCCTGACCTTGCCTCTATCTATAAAGGATTTTTTACTCTTTCTGAAGGATTTGAAGAAATAGATAGTGCAGGGGGCATTTCTGAAAGTGATAAATGGATGTGTGCCATCACAACATCAGTTTCTGCGGCCTTCTGTTCATGGACTATCTCAGCAAAAGGCGGCTGTCAGTGTACAAAGAGACCCTCAGAAAAAAAGACCCCAAGGGGAAAATCTTCATCTGACATTCTTTGGAGCTGGATCGTTTATGTGTGGTTGATGCTTTTAGCAACGAAGTTTGTTCTATGTCCCAGTTGGAGGACTTGTCACCAATTACTTGGAAAAGAGATGAATAATTAAAGACTTCTCTCTAGAGATACCAAGTGGAAGTGTCTGGCTAATAGTGAAAGGTTAGCAATAATAACCTCCCTGTGGCTCACAGCAGTTTGGTTACTTCTAAGTGTGCTCAGGCTTTCAAAGTCTACCCAGGATTGCCCAAGTTTTGATCCTAATCTAATCCTTTAACCTCTCTGGGTCTCAGTTTCCTCACCTTTAAAGTGGGAGTAATGAATTGTTTGAAAACACTTTGTAAGCCTTCAAAAGCTAAATCAATAAAAAAGGAGACTGTCAGCCGGGCTCGGTGGCTCAGCCTGTAATCCCGCGCCTTGGGAGGCTGAGGTGAGTGGATTGCCTGAGTCCGCGGGTTCAAGACCCGCCTGGGCAACTTGGTGAGACCTCATCTCTACAATAAATAAAAAAAATTAGCCGGGCGTGGTAGCGCGCGCCTGTAGTTCCAGCTACTTGGAAGGCTGAGGCGGAAGGATCGCCGGAGCCCAGCAGGTCGAGGCTGCGGTGGCCGGGAGCGGCCACTGCAC
>CAUYQG010145596.1:0-29350 GCA_963574415.1 Tarsius wallacei
CTCGTCTCTACAATAAATCAAAAAATTAACCGGGCATGGTGGTACATGCCTTTAGTTCCAGCTACTTGGAAGGCTGAGGCATAAGGATTGCCTAAGTACAGCAGGTCAAGGCTGTGGTGGCAGTGAGATGCCACTGCACTCTAGCCTAGGCGACAGAGTGAAACTCCAACTCAAAAAAAAAAAAAAAAGAATTAGTTTGATATTAGTATTACATTTGTGAAGGTTATGATGAAAAAACAAAATAGACAAGAGTGTAAAGGCAGAAGCCTGATTCCACAAAGGAGAATGACACCTTTATGTGTTTGCTCCCACAGCAACCAATAGAAGGCCAGAATTATTTTTTGGAGGGTGGGACCCTTGCAGTACAGGCTTCCACTGCAAAGTAAGTGTTCTAGAACCCATTGGCATCAGTATACCAACTAGGGTTGTTGTGAGAGGCTGTGTTCAGCCTCAGTGAACTTTTTTTTGGAGATTCTTTTAACATGCTTGCCCATTTCATGGGTGGCTTATGAGCGCACTTGACCACACTGTGCTGAGTGTTTAGCAGTTTTTGACTAAAAATGGCACGACTCTCCGTGCCCCACCCTTCCTATTCACCTAGTCCCATCCCCAAGTGACTTTTTTTTGTTTCCCCAATGAAAAAAGCCCTCAAAGGGAAACATTTTGCCAATGTGGAAGAGATGAAACAAAATTGGCAGAAGCACTAAAAGGCATCGAAATTGATTAATTCAAAAACTATCTTGAGCAGTGAAAAAAGTGTCTCGATAGGTGGATTGCCTCAAACAGAGAGTACTTTGCAGGTGACTGAAGTTTAAAAATGTAAGAATAAATACACAATTTTTTATAAATAAATTCTATTGGGGGGGTTCCCCCTCGCGCGCGCGCGTGTGTGTGTGTATGTGTGTGTGTGTGTATTTTTTTTTTTTTTGAGTCGGTGTCTCACTCGTGTCACCCAGGCTGGCGTGCAGTGCCACAATCATGGCTCACTATAGCCTTGACCTCCTGGGCTCAGGCAATCTTTCTGCCTCCTCCTCCCAAGTAGCTAGGACTACAGACACACACCACCACTTCGGGTTTTTTTGTTTTGTTTTGTTTTGTTTTGCTTATTTGTAGAAACATGGTTTCACTATGTTGCCCAGGCTGGTCTCAAACCCCTGAACTCAAGCAATTCTCCCATCTTGGTCCCCCAAAGTGTTGAGATCCACCGTGCCCAGCCCTTTGTATCTTTTTAAATGAAGAGGTTAACTAAGTTTGCTCATTTTGATTTTTCTCTACCCTACTCTCTTGTCTTCATTACTTTTGAGGTTCATTATCTGGCAACTCAGTGTTGCAGAATAACTTTTAAAAGTTTTAAACGGGAAACAACCCAAATATTCAGTGGATGAATGCATAAACACATAGTGGTAATACAAGGGATTCAGCCATACATACAAGTAGATTCAGCCATAAGTAATGAAGGATTGATACAAGCTACAATGTGAATGTACCCCAGTAATACGCTGAATGTAAGACACCAGACACAACATGCTACATAGTGTCTGATTCCGTTTATAGGAAATATCCAGAAGAGGCAAATCCACAGAGATAGAAAGCAGATCAGTGGTTGCTAGGGCCTGGGGGAGGAGGAGAAATAACTGCCTAAGGGGTATGGGGTTTCTTTCAGGGATGGTGAAAATGTTTTAGGACCATATAGAGATGGTGGCTGCACAACAACCGTGAATGCACTAAATGCCACTGCACTATTCACTCTAAAATGGTTAATTTTATATGATGTGAATTTCACCTCAATAATTAAAATGCTTTTTAATCACAAAAGGAATGAATCAATGTCCACTTTAGATTTGGAAAGTAGAGGTTTAAAAAGAACAAAAAGGGCCAGGCACGGTGGCTCAAGCCTGTGGGAGGCCGAGGTGAGAGGATTGCCTGAGCTCCGGAGTTCAAGACCAACCTGGGCAACTCGGCGAGACCTCATCTGTATAAGAAACCAAAAACTTAGCCAGGCATGGTAGAATGTGCCTGTGGTTCCGGCTACTTGGAAGGCTGAGGTGGAAGGATCGCTGGAGCCCAGCAGGTCGATGCTGGGGTGGCCGTGAGTGTGCCACTGCACTCCAGGCTGGGCGATGAAGTAAGACTCCAACTCAAAAATAAAAGAACAAAAAGAAAAAGGAAAGAAGGAAGGAAGGGGAGGAGAGAGGGAAGAAGGAAAGGAGGGAGGAAAGGAAAGACCAAAAGGAAAGGGAGACAGAAGAAGGATAGCTCTTATTTCCAATAGCTCAGAAAAAATCATCAGTAATGTTTTGGGTTAACATTTTGGTATGTTGATATTACTTTACAGTCTAATAATAATGGTCAACTATATCTCAGATTCATAATGCTTGCTATAACCTTCAAGTCCTTTTTACTCTGCATAAATATGCTTTCTTAAAAAATTAAAAACGGTATCATGTTGTAAGTATGCTTACATCCAATGCTTTTTTCACTTAATATGTCACAGTTTTCAACATCATGAAGTTAGCTTCTACATGATGTTTAATGCTATATTGTACCCAAGAGCATGACATACTATAACTTACTTAGTGAATCCCTTAATTTAGATGTTTAAGCATGCAAACTGTTGAGAGGTGAAATGCAAAGACTGCAGTCATGAGACTGGTGTTTGTATGTGACCCAAGGTCCCAGTTTCTTTCACTGACAGTCACACCTCATTCATATAAAGTTAACACAGCTCTCTCTTCTGTCTCATAACTGAGGTACTCCCCATATCCTAAATCATATATGGAGTGTTTTATGAATAAAAAAGCCATTGACCAGGCACGGTGACTCACACCTGTAAACCTAGCACTTTAGGGGGCCAATATGGAAGGATCGTTTGAGCTCAGGATTTCAAGACCAGCCTGGGCAACATAGCAAGACCTTGTCTCTCCAAAAAATAAAAAAATTAGTCTGGCGTAGTGGTGCATACCTATAGTCCCAGCTATTTGGGAGGCTGAGGCAGAAGGCTCACCTGAGCCCAGGAGGTCGAGGCTGAGGTGAGGCATGCTCGTGCCGCCGTACTCAGGCCTGGGTGACAGAATAAGATCCAGATTCAAAAACAAGCAAACAAACAAACAAACAAAAAAGACTTTTGTTGCCAATGGGGGACTGAAAAACATGTAGTACATTTTTAAAAATTCATAAATTATTCACTCATGATTATGACACTAATTGGTACTTAAAGATTTGGCATACTATAAGATTACATTGAAGTGATTCTCCTTTAAGTGTTGAGTTATGAGGAGATGCTCATTTTATTTTACAGAAGATGTCATAGGGTTTGAGTAAACTTGTCCAGGAACCAGAACATTTGCAGAGCTAAAACACAAGAGAAAATGGAGCGTGTTTATCAAATAATGTAAATACAATTATCAATGGTTTGATAGCTTATGAAAACAACAAACTCTTGCGTTTAACAAAGCCATTTCAACCATCTGTTCAAAAACCACAATTCCATATAAGGTCAGGTTTACAAAGGTACAAAGCTGAAAGGAAATTTACTGGCTTAAACTCCCAGTTTCCCACAGGGTCTGCACTCCTCGGACTTGGCGGGATACTGCTGTCTTCAGCAATTCCTCGGGGTGCCCACCTGTGCAAGTCAGACCCTGTCCTGTTGTTCACAGACTTAGAGGGTCTGGGGAGTGTCTGTGCAGCAAGCAGAGTAGTGCCCTCAGGCTGATTTGCTAAATGTATGATAGAAATTATTAAGATAATTAACACTTTTAGAAAACTTGATTTTACAGTCAACATGTTCATATATATTAAATATGACCAGGTTGGGCACAGTGGCTCACGCCAGTAATCCCAGCATTTTGGGAGGTCACAGTGGGAGGATTGCTTGAGCCCAGGAGTTTAGATCAAGCCTGGACAAAATAGCAAGACTTTGTCTCTACAAAAAAAAAAAAAAAAAATCAAACTATTAACCAGGTGTGGTAGTGTGTGCCTATAGTCCCAGTTACTTGGGAGGCTGAGGTGAAATAATTGCCTGACCCCAGGAGGGTGAGGCTGTGGTGAACTGTGATCATGCCACTGCACTCCAGCCTAGACAGCAGTGAGACTCTGACTCAAAAAAAAAAAATGACCTTACTGTTTGCAAATCCTTTTATATATGCATCTTGTACCTTAATTACAGATTAATATACGCTATTCATTAATTCATTTAATATTTATTCAGCGTTTGATGCCAGACACCCTTCTCAACTCAGGAGATAGAAGGGCAAAAAGAGCAGACGAAGCCTTTCTTACATGCAACTTACGTGTTCATGTCAGCGGTTGCCAATGAAATAAATAAGCCAACAAACAAATACAAGAATTGCAATGAATGGCAATAAGTGCTACGGAGGAAATAAACATGAAATTGAAGAACATGAAGGGAGACACCCTATAGGAAGCAACTCTGGAGAAAGTCTCTAAGGAGGTGCAACTTAAGCTGAGATCCATTGCCAGGAAGAGATGGAGGCAGCTTGGGAGTGTGGAAGGAAGAACATTCCAAGCAGAGGGAGCAGTCTTCCTGGCCCCGAAGACAGATAAGATTTGGCCTATCTGGAGAACTGAAAGAAGTCCAACATGGCTCGTCATGAGGTAGGAGTGGGGTAAGATGAGGCCCAAGAGATGGCTGGGCCTTGTAGGCAGGGTAGGAGCCTAAAATTTTTTTTCAGAGTGTGAGGCCAAGCATAATATTTGTAATAATGCTTTCCTAAAGGTTCTATTTTGGAAGTTAAATAAATTCAAAGTCAATGAATAGTTTTATTTTAAGAATAAAGACATAGCCGGGCTCAGTGGCTCAGCCTGTAATCCCGCGCTTGGGAGGCTGAGGTGAGTGGATTGCCTGAGTCTGCAGGTTCGAGACCCACCCGGGCAACTTGGTGAGACCTCATTTCTACAATAAAATCAAAAAATTAGCCAGGCGTGGTAGCGCACGCCTGTAGATCCAGCTACTTGGAAGGCTGAGGCAGAAGGATTGCCGGAGCCCAGCCGGTCGAGGCTGCAGTGACCGGGAGCGGCCACTGCACTCCAGTCTGGGCGACACAGTGAGACTCCAACTCAAAAAAAAAAGAATAAAGACATAAGAGAGTCTTTCTCATGACAGCTCAGGAAACTGACATCATCAAGTAGCTAAGTCCAACCTGGAAAAGTGGGTTGGGGCCAGGGTGATCGTATATCCCAGTTTGCTCAGAAGAATCCCAGGTAACACCTGTATTTCCAGCTTCCCTTTAGTGGGTAGCATTTTCTCCAGGTATTTCTTTTTTTTTAATTTTTAATTTCAAATATATGGGGTACAACAGATGCTGGAGAGGATGCGGCGAAAAGGGAACGCTTCTACACTGTTGGTGGGAGTGTAAACTAGTAGAGCCTCTGTGGAAAACAGTGTGGCGATTCCTAAAAGATCTAAAAATCGACCTCCCATATGACCCTGCAACCCCCCTACTGGGAATATACCAGAGGAACTCAAATCACTCTATGAAAAAGATACCTGCACATGCATGTTTATTGAAGCATTGTTCACAATAGCAAAAACATGGAACCAACCATGCTGCCCATTGAAAGAGGACTGGATACAAAAAAATGTGGTATGTATAAATGATGAAATATTACCCAGCCATAAAGAAGGACAAAATTATGAACTTCGCAGCAACTTGGATGGACTTAGAGTCTATAACACTGAGTGATCTATCACAGAAACAAAGGACCGAGTATCACGTGTTCTCAATCATTAGCAGATACTTCATTTTTAAATGAAATGTGCTTTTTAGCAGTTGTGTTTAAACAAGCAGAATGGAGGGATTGGCAGTAGTTGGAAACTGCCAGGGGAAGGGGTGGCAGGATTGGCAGTAGTGGGAAACTACCAGGGGAGGGGGCGGGGGCACACCTATTCAACAAGGGTACCTGCATAATGAACATTTGTATACCTAACCCTGAATTGTACCCCACATCTTCAAAATTACAAAATTTTTTTAAAAGCCAGAATGGGTTGGGTAAACAGTTACTTTTTACTTCCAGCTTCTTGGCATAGTGTGTGAAATGCACGTCTTTTTTCTGAGATACTGGGTCTCACTACATTGCACAAGTTGGTCTTGAACTCCTGGCCTCAAGTGATCCTCCCGCCTCAGCTCCCAAGTGCTGGAACAACAGGATCACATGTGGCCCTGAATTTTTATTTTAAGGTACGGTAAAATCTGAAAGACACCAGCAATTACCCATTTCTCTTTTATCAACTCTTTCTGGATGCAATGTAACTAATACCTCCTTTTCAGGAGTGCTGTGCAGGGCTGTGACTGATAAAATGAAGTTTTACAGACATACCTTGGAGATATGGCAGGTTTGGTTCCAGATCATTGCAATAAAATGAATATTGCAATAAAGCAAGTCACACAAATTTCGGTTTCTCAGTGTTTATAAAAGTTATGTTTATACTATACTATAATCTATTAAGTGTTCAAGAGCATTATGTCTGAAAAACAGTACATACCTTAATTTAAAAATACATTATCGCCAGGCTCGGTGGCTCAGCCTGTAATCCCGCACATTGGGAGGCTGAGGTGAGTGGATTGCCTGAGCCTGCGGGTTCGAGACCCGCCTGGGCAACTTGGCGAGACCTCATCTCTACAATAAATAAAAAAATTAGCCGGGTGTAGTAGCACGCGCCTGTAGTTCTGGCTACTTGGAAGGCTGAGGCGGAAGGATCGCCGGAGCCTAGCAGGTCGAGGCTGCAGTGGCCGGGAGCGTGTCATTACGCTCCAGTCTGGGCGACAGAGTGAGACTCCAACTCAAAAAAAAATAATAAATAAATAAAATAAAATAAAAATACATTATCACTAAAAAATGCTGGCAATCATATGAGTCATCAGTGAGTCACAGACTTTTTGTTGATGGAGGGTCTTGCCATCCATAAGCAGTAACTCCTCATTCAGTCAAGTTGTATCATGAGATTGAAGCAATTCAGACACATTTTCAGGCTCCACCTCTAATTCTAGTTCTCTTGCTATTTCCACCATATTTGCAGTTACTTCTCCCACTCAGGTCTTGAATCCCTCAAAGTCATCCATGAAAGTTGGAATCAACTTCTTCCAAAATCCTGTTCATGTTGATATTTTGACCTCCTCCCGTAAATCATGAATGTTCTTAATGGTATCTAGAATAGTGAATTCTTTCCAGAAGTTTTCAATTTACTTTGCCCAGATCCATCAGAGGAATCACTATAGCAGCTAAAGCCTTAAAAAATAGATTCTTGGCTGAAAGCAGTGGCTCGTGCCTATAATCCCAGCACTTTGGAAAGCTGAGGTGGGAGGATTGCCTGAGCCCAGGAATTCAAGACCAGCCTGGGCAATATAGCAAGATACCATCTCCACAAAAAAAAAAAGTAAAAGAATTAGCTGGCCGTGGTGGCATGTGCCTGTAGTCCCAGCTACTTGGGAGGCTGAGGTAGAAGGATCACCTGAGCCCAGGAAGTTGAGGATGCAGTGAGCTGTGATCATGTCACAGCCTTCCAACCTGGACAACAGAGTGAGACTATGACTCCAAAAAAAAAAAAAGAATTTTAAGTAATAAGGCTTAAAAGTCAAAATTACTCCTTGATTCAGGGGCTATAGAACACATACTGTGTTAAAAAGCATGAAAACAACATGAATCTCCTTTATACATCCTCAGCAGAGCTCTTGGGTGACTAGGTATATTGTCAATGAACAATCACATTTTGAAATAAATGTTGTTTTCTGAGCAGTAGTTCTCAACAGTGGTTTTAAAGTATTCAGTATACCATGTTAGAAACAGATGTGCTGTCATCCAGGCTTGGGTGTTCCTTTTACAGAGTACAGACTGAGTAGATTTAGCATAACTTTTATGGGACTTGGGCTTTTCAGAATAGTAAATTAGCATTGGTTTCAACTTAAAGTCACCAGCTACATTTTCCCCTAACAAGAGAGTCAGCCTGTCAGGCATTGACTTCTCAGCTAGCTATGACAGCCCTAGATGGCATCTTCTTCCAATAGAAGGCTGTTTTGTCTGCATTGAAAACCTGTTGTGTATGGAAACAACTATACTGCCCATCGAAACTGGACTGAATTTTTTAAAATGTGATACATATACACAAAGGACTATTATGCAGTCATAAAAAAGGACAGGGCAACCTCCTCGGGTCCCCTCCCACTGTGGGAGTTTTTCTGTCCTCTTAATAAATCCTGCTTTCAAAACAAACAAACAAAAAAAAGAAGGACAAACATGGACTTCGCAGCAACTTGGATGAATTTAGAGTCTATCATATTCAGTGATCTATCACAGAAACAAAGAACAGAGTACCACATGTTCTCACTCATAAGAACATTTACCATAATACTATAAGAAAGGGATTGGCAGTAGTGGGACACTGCCAGGGTAAGTGGGGGAGGGGACACAACATCAATAAGGGTACCTGATCTCAAACCAGGCAAAGTGGTGACCAAAGGGAGGCCCAAACTTTACGTGTACGATGACCACTTGTATACCTAATCTTGAATTGTACCCCACATCGTTAAAAATAAAATAAAATAAAGAAAATCTGTTGTGTAGTGTAGCCATCTTCATTGGTGATCTTAGCTAGATGTTCTAGATAACTTGCTGCAGTTTCTCCATCAGCACTTGCTGCTTCACCGTGAACTTTGATGTTATGGGAACAGCTTTTTTCCTTAAACCTCATGAACAACTCATACTGGCTTCAAACTTATATTCTGCCACTTCCTCATCTCTCTCAACCGCCACAGGATTGAAGAGAGTTGGAACCTTGCTGTGGGTTAGGCTTGGGTTGAAGGGAATCTTGTAGTTTGTTTTGTTAATCCAGACCACTCAAACTTTCTCCACATTAGCAATAAAGCTGCTCCACTTTCTCATTGTTGGTATTTTCATTGGAGTAGCACATTTAATTTCCTTCAAGAACTTTTCTTTGCATTCACAACTTGGCTAACTGTTTAGCACAAGAAGCCTAGCTTTCAGCCTATCTAAGCTTTCAACATGCCCTCCTCATTAAGCTTAATCATTTCCAGCTTTTGATTTAAAGTGAGAGACATGTGACACTTCCTTTCAATTAAACACTCACAGGTCATTGTAGGGGTATTAACTTGTCTAATTCAATATTATTATGTCTCAGGGAACAGGGAGGCCCAGGAAGGGGGAGAGAGACAGGGGAATGGCTGGCTGGTGGAGCTGTCATGACATATAAGACATTTATTGACTAAGTTCACTGACTGTATGGGTGTGGTCTGTGACACCCTCCACAATTATAATAACATCAGAAATCACTGATCACAGATCACCATCCCAGATCTAATAACAAGGGAAATGTTTGAAATATTTTGAGAATTATCAAAATGTGACACAGAGACACAAAGTGAACACATGCTAATAGAACTGGCACCAGTACCTTGCTGAATGCAAGGTTGCTGCAGACCTCTAGTTTGTAAAAAAACAAAACAAAACAAAAACTAGCTGGGCACGGTGGCTCAGCCTTTAACCCCAGCACTTTGGGTGGTCAAGGTGAGAGGATTGTCTGAGCCTCGGGGTTCGAGACCAGCCTAGGCAGCTTGGTGAGACCTCATCTCTACAATAAATCACAAAAACTAGCTGGACATGGTGGTGTGCATCTGTAGTTCCAGCTACTTGGAAGGCTGAGGCGGAAGGATCGCCTAAGTCCAGCAGGTTGAGGTGGCAGCAGCCATGAGCATGCCACTGCACTCTAGCCTGGGTAACAAGAGTGAGACTCTAACTCAAAAAACAAAACAAACAAACAAAAAAACACCATAATGATGCAAAGCACAATAAAATGAAGCATGGAAAAAATAAGGTATGCCTGTCCTCAGTCATGAGCTGCTAGGGACAAATGAATCCTGGTCTCAGGTGGTGGTGGAAGAAATATTCCATGCTGCTGCCTCCATGAGACACTTGGGCGTATCAGTTTGTCTCACTCTCTATAAATGCACAAAGCCATCAAGTCACCAGGAAAACATGGGAAATGATGGGTTAGGTCCACATAAAATGTGTATAGCAAGTAGAAAATGAACAGTCCTGCCAGAACTTACTGTTAATCTGAATGCTACAGTTGTTTTGCCATGTATTGAATGTGGTAAATCCATGACTATTTATTTTGTTGTTTGACAATGCTTTTTTATTTCACTGTAAGCCCTTTCAATAGCAATGACCTCAAGGAAATGAAAACACGAGTTGAACAAAAGCTTAAGTACAGAATTTCCATGTCTCAAGAGAGTAAATGATGGAAGTGAAACTTGCCCAAAATGCAGACAATTCCCATCAAGAAGGGGACCCATTGTGATATCACTGACCACTTGAAAATAGAGAGATACAAATCAGCTGAAAAATCATCAGGGTCTACTTCAAAGGTTAATAGTTAATTTAAGAAGACTGGTATTGAATACAACAGTTGAGCAGATGCAGCTTCAGAAGGTGCATTTATACTACCTCTCTTGAAGCATAACTTTTTATTTAGATCAAATGATTCTGTTTTCATTTCAATTTTGATCTTTTGGGCAGGGCACGGTGGCTCACGTCTGTAATCCCAGCACTTTGGGAGTCCAAGGTGGTAGGAACGTTTGAGTCCAAGGATTCAAGACCAGCTTGGGCAACATAGCAAGACCTCATTAAAAAAAAAAAAAGTCAATCTGCACTGATAAGGACTTTGGCAAAGTCTCAGGATATAAAATAAACATGCAAAAGACAGTTGCATTCCTATACACCAACAATAAACAAAAAAAAAACCCAAATAAAAAGCACAATCCCATTCAAAATAGTCACAAAAAAACCCAAAATACCTTGGCATCTTCCTAACCAGAAAAGTCAAAGATCTTTACAATGAAAACTACAAAACACAGCTCAAAGAAATCAAAGATGACACAAACAAATGGAAAAATATTCCATGCTAATGGACTGAAAGAATTAACATTGTTAAGATGTCCATCCTACCCAAGGCAATCTACAGATTTAATGCAATTCTTCCCAGACCTGGAAATGATAATACAGGAATTCATATGGAAACATAAATGACCACGAATAGTCAAAATAATCCTCAGCAAAACCAAAACAAAACAAAACAAAAACAACAAAGCAGGAGGTATCACACTCCCAAATTTAAACTTTATTATAAAGCTACAATAATCAATAATCAAAACAGCCTGGTATTGGTACAAGAACCATCATATAGACCAATGGAACAGGATAGAGATTCCGGAAACAAAACTGCAATTTCTCAACCAACTCATCTTCGACAAAGCTTCCACCACCAACCACTAGGGAGAGGAGAACCTATTCAGTAAATGGTGCTGGGCAAACTGGCTGACCACATGCAGAAGATTAAAACAAGACTCCTACCTATCACCATACACTAAAGTCAACTCTACATGGATCAAAGACCTAAACGTAAACCCTCAAACTATAAGATCCTTAGAACATGCAGAAGACATCCTTATGGAAATTGGAACTGGCAACCAATTCCTGATCAAAACCCCAAGTGCCCATGCCATAAGAGATAAGATAGACAAGTGGGACCTCACCAAACTGACAAGCTTCTGCAAAGCTAAAGAAACTATCAAGAGAGCAGGCAGATAGCTCATAGAATGGGAAAAAATATTTGCCAACCATGTATTTGACAAAAGCCTAACATCTAGGATCTACAAGGAAATCAAACATGCTGAAAAGAAAAAAACAAACATCCCCATTACAAAGTGGACAAAAGATATGAATAGACACTTCTCAAAAGAAGACATACAAGCAGCCAACAGATACACAAAAAAATGCTCAGCCTTACTAGTCATCAAAGAAATGCCAATTAAAACCACACTGAGATACCACCTAACTCCAGTCAGAATGCCTATCATCAATAACAAAAAACAACAGATGCTGGAGAGAATGCAGGGAAAAGGGAACACTTCTACACTGTTGGTGGGAGTGTAAACTAGTACAACCTCTGTGGAAAACAGTTTGGCAATTCATAAAAGATCTAAAAATCAACCTTTCATACAGCCCCGCAATCCTCCTACTGGGAATATACCTGGAGGATCTCAAATCATTCTATAAAAAAGATACCGGTACATACATGTTTATTGCAGCATTATTCACATTAGCAAAAACATGGAACCAACCATCCTGCCCATCAAAAGAGAACTGGATTTAAAAAAATGTGGTACATATACATGATGAAATATTATGCAGCCATAAAGAGGGACAAAATTATGAACTTCGCAGCAACTTGGATGGACTTAGTCTATAAAACTGAGTGATCTATCAGAGAAACAAAGAACTGAGTATCACATGTTCTCACTCATAAGCGGACCTTGAACAATTATCATAATACTATACGAAAGGGATTGACAGTAGTGGGAAACAGCCGGGGGGTGGGGGCAGGACTGGCAATGGTGGGAAACTGCCAGGGGAGGGGGGACACACCTCATCAACAAGGGTACCTGCATAATGAGCATTTGTATACCAAACCCTGAATTGTACCCCACATCTTTTTTTTTTTCGAGTCAGAGTCTCACTCTGTTGCCCAGGCTGGAGTGCAGTGGCGCGCTCCCAGCCACCACAGCTTCGACCTGCTGGGTTCAGGTGATCCTTCTGCCTCAGCCTTCCAAGTAGCTGGACCTATAGGCATGTGCCACCATGCCCAGCTAATTTTTTATTTATTGTAGAGATGAAGTCTCACCAAGTTGCCCAAGCTGGTCTTGAATCCCTGGGTTCAGGCAATCCTCTCACCTCGGCCTCCCAAAGTGCTGGGATTACAGGCTGAGCCACCACACCCGGCCATACCCCACATCTTTAAAATTAAAAAAAAATTTTTTAAATCAATCAATCAATCCAAGTTTCCTCATGTGCAGACACTTGTAAAGTAAGATGGATAATGTTTTCATTCCATTAGCATAAGAAGCCCTTGCCAATTAAATGATCCTAATGTTATATCAGTATCAGCTGGTGATTCAAATAAAAATCCAGTTAATTATAACAATAGTTCAAGGTTTTCATCCAATTCATGAAATCAAAGTCAAACTTTTAGGATTTAATTTTGCTGAATATCTGAAAGTATTGCGAATGCTGTTCTAAATTCAGTTACAGAGTTCAACACTGAGGTTCGATTTGTTTTGCAGCCAAAATATGTTTGAAAATTTTGGCTGCATACAGCCATATGGAAAAAAACAATGCTTTTACTAAATTAAAGCTATAGAGCAGAAATGTAATTAGAATCAATTACCATGCATATGACTCATAATTGGGTCATAATCAAACAAGCTCTGATACCAATTGAAATAGATTATCAAAATTCACAAATATTTTTAGACTTACACGGACAAAATAACTCAACTCTATAATTTTCATGGCGACACAGACGTTGAAGTAAGAAAATCCTTGGGAGCCGGGCTCCATGGCTCAGCCTGTAATCCCAGCTTTGGGAGGCTGAGGTGAGTGGATTGCCTGAGCCTGCGGGTTCGAGACCCGCCTGGGCAACTTGGCAAGACCTCATCTCTACAATTAAAAAAAAAAAAAAAAATTAGCTGGGCATGGTAGCGCGCGCCTATAGTTCCAGCTCCTTGGAAGGCTGAGGCAGAAGGCTCACCAGAGCCCAGCAGGTTGAGGCTGCGGTGGCCGGGAACGGCCACTGCACACCAGTCTAGGTGACAGAGTGAGACTCCAACTCAAAAAAAAAAAGAAAAAGAAAATCCTTGGGGTAGGCAGTATGTGAAATCACTCTTTGCTGTCTGTCATTAATTAGATTTTAGAAACATCTGAGTCTTTGGAGAACAAATATGTAATTCAATGTGTATCCTATAATGGCACTGACAACTTTTGTAAATGTCCTTTAAATTTTTGTTTTGAAGCTGGGCTCAGTGGCTCAGCCTGTAATCCCGCGCTTTGGGAGGCTGAGGTGAGTGGATTGCCTGAGCCCAAGGGTTCGAGACCCCCCTGGGCAACTTGGCAAGACCTCATCTCTACAATAAATCAAAAAATTAGCCGGGCGTGGTAGCACACACCTATAGTTTTGGCTACTTGGGAGGCTGAGGCGGAAGGATCTCCAGACCCCATCAGGTCAAGGCTGCAGTGGCCGGGAGTGGCCACTGCACCCCAGTCGGGGTGACAGAGTGAGACTCCAACTCAAAAAAAAAAAAAAAAATTATTGTTTTGAGTCGGACTCTCACTCTGTTGCTCAGACTGGAGTGCAGTGACACGCTCACTGCCACCGCAGCCTCAGCCTGCTGGGCTCAGGTGATCCTTCCACCTCAGCCTTCCAAGTAGCTGGAACTATAGGCGTGTGCCACCACGCCCAGCTAATGTTTTGATTTATTGTAGAGACATGGTATCGCTAAGTTGCCCAGGCTGATCTCGAACCCTTGGACTCTGGCAATCCTCTCACCTTGGCCTCCTAAAGTGCTGGCATTACAGGCATGAACCACGGCACCCAGCCTAAATTTTGTTTGCATTTTATTCAAAATAAGTTGAAAATCTGTAATCAAAGTATTCAGCAAGTGGAGCACCCCAAGACTTCAACTTTTACATTTTAACAAATTGCAATTATTGAAAACAAAACTAGCAAACAAGAAAATACTAAAATTAAGCCATACACAAGCAAGGGGGAACTGGACAAAATAATCAATGAGACTTTAAATCATTTATAAAACTTTATTTTAAAGCTTCATGATTGTGCTTTGGGCTATTTTAATTTATATGAAAAAGGTTTGATAGACTTCTCATTTTTAATGGCATACATTTGTATTCTAAACTAGAATAAAATTAAGTTGAAAAGGCCTATATTTTGTAGCTTCAATATTTGTTTAAACATTCAAATAATCATATGATGGATAACTTTTTTTGACGATTTTTTTGCCTTTTAAAAATGTTTGTCAAAGGTACAAACTTGACAGTCAAAACAGGCAGAAAAGAGTACTTATAAAAATATTTGCACTTAAATATTTACATATTTCAATCCAAAAAGTAAAATTGAAGTTAAAACTCTTTCAATTTAGAAGTTTTTCTGAGCTTACCAGGTATAATGTACACCTTAAAATTTAAAATTTTAGAATTTTAAATATAACTGTAGAAAAAAAGATGTTAATAATATCAAGGCCGGGCATGGTGGCTCAAACCTGAGGTTTCAGCACTTTAGGAGGCCAAGGCGAGAGGACTGCTTGAGCCCATGGGTTTTAGACCAGCTTGGTCAACTTGGTGAGACCTTGTCTCTACAGTAAATCAGAAAATCAGCCAGGCGTGGTGGTGCACGCCTGTGTTTCCAGCTATTTAGAAGGCTGAGGCGGAAGGATAGCCTGAGCCCACCAAGTCAAGGCTGTGGTGACCTGGGATCCCGCTACTGCACTCCTGCCTGGGCGACAGAGTGAGACCCCGACTCAAAACAAAAACAAAAACCCTTACACATGAACTTTCTCTCTTGTCATCTGACCTTCTCACTGTTTATCAGATACTTATGCCCTCTTTCTCACTCCCCAATGGGAAGCACCCATCTTCCCCCACTCCACCCAGACAACTTTGCTTCTATGTAAATGCTACCCTTTCTTCAAGTATCAACTCCAGTTTCTCTTCTGCCATGGAGTCCTCTACGGCCACTCCAGCCCTCAGTGTTCTGTCATTCTGGGGAATTGGCAGCACTTTTTAAAAAGTGACTTGACCTTTGGTCGTTCCCATCTCCATATCTGCAAACGGTGACAGTAACTCCTTAGCACGGTTTGGAAGGGCTGAGTGAATGGGGGGCACAGCTTTGTGGCTGGTCATAGTAATTACCAATCACTGTCTGCCATCGCATTGGGGACAGAGTGACATTATGGAGAAAGCCCTTTGGCTTTGCCAGCATTGGGATCCAACATCACTGCACCCCCTGAGTTTACAACGTGGGAATAATAATTCCTATCTTACAGGGTTATGGTGGAGACCACAGAAGGGACAGTAGGGAAGGTCTTCCTGGGCCTATGCTCAATTTGGTTATTCTTCCCTATCCCCTCAGAGGTAATTCATTCATTCACTCATTCCCTAAACATTTATGGAGGGCTTAGGACAAAACTGTGAACCAGACACAGACAGTCTTGTCTTCCATGACCTGGCAATGGCAGTGCTCTGATGGGGAGTCAGGAAGACTATATAAAGGACACCTGGTCTAGACTTGAGAGGTCAGGAAGGCTGGAAACTGAAGGAGGGTAGGGATTGGTGTGGCTGCGGAGGGAGGGCGATGGTGGTGGTGCATCCCAGGGAGAGACACCCTGCACATGCTGAGGCTCTGATGTGGAGGGTCCCAGCATGTGTATACTCAACATGGCTGGGCACAGTGTGGACAAGGCCAGGCAGGAGAAGTAATGGAGCCCTAGATACGTGTAGCCCTTTGATGTTCACAAATACATGTATAGTCCACTTAGATCCTCAAAACAGCCCACAGTGGTGGTCAAGGCAGGAATAATTATTCTCATTTTTAAAAGCAAACAAAAGTTCAAAAGCATTGAAGTGCTAGTTCACGGTCAAGAGCTAATTAAGGTCGAGTGTGGTGGCTCACACCTTCAATACCAGCATTCTGGGAAGCCAAGGCAGGAGGATCACTTGAGCCCAGGAGTTCAAGACCAGCCTGGGCAACATAGTGAGACCTTGTCTCTAAAAAAAAAAAAAAAAACTAGCTGAGGGCGGTGGTGCTCACCTGTAGTCCCAATCACTCGAGGCTGAGACAGAAGGATCACCTGAGCTCAGGGGGTCAAGGCTGCAATGAGCCATGATTGTGCCATTGCACTCCAGCCTGGGCAACAGAATGAGACCCTGACTCAAAAAAAAAGCTAATTAATGGTGAGGTCTTATGGCAGCTCTTAGGCTGGGTCATTATTAAACACTAATTAAAATCTTATTTTCTTAATTTCAAGTCAAATGATGAGTGTTAAGACTAATCTATGTTTTAAAATTTTATTTTTATAGTCCTTCCAGTACAAATTACTTAGTAGGTGTTCATTAAATGTATGCTGATGTTTGCATGACTTGGCTCACTTTCTATAACTTAGGAGAAATACAACAAATCACAACAATATACGAGCAGACATGTGGATACTAACACATATGGGATACAATTAAGACTATTACAATGTGCAGCCATGACACCGATACAGATAGAGCTTTATGATATACTAAGTGGGGGAGAAGCAAGGTGCAAAATAATGTATTTTATCAATAGTATTGTATAGTGTTCTTTTACACAAAATGGTGTGTCAGGGGAAAGAATAGATTATATTACTTGTTTACATATAGACCATTTCTTAAAGAAAACTCAATAACTGGTAGTAAAAGTGGCCCCAGGGAGAGGAACTGCATGGCTGAGGAACACTGGTGAGAGATTTCTACTGTTTACCTTTTGAGTCATTTTATTGTATTATCTATTTTTTAATCACTATATATATATAAATTGAAAATATTTTCATATTTTGCATCAGCAGTTCCAATTTCACTGTCTTTTGTCTTTTTGTTTTTCCTTGATGGTTTTGACTTCCTATGAGGTCTACAAAGAAACTAGTCAGTCTTGTAGACATAACAATCCTTATAGTTGTTGTTTTTTTTTTTTACATAGTTTTTAATTTTGAAGTCCCAATAACCTTTACTGTAGTGGTGTGCTGGTAAAAGTTTAAAATCTGGCTCTCCAAGTTGTTTCACTATGAATATTGGTTGATGTTTTTGTTTGTGTTAACGAATAAAAGTAAAACGATAAAGACACATAACAAGACGTCATTCATTAGAGATGTGAGCTACTTCTAAATTGTGTAATAGTTTTCAAATACTAGAATATTTTCTTAGCTTTTGTGCTAGTCACAACAGAATGGCTACAGATATGACGCATTTTAAAATTTAATCTGCATTATTACCATTTTCTCCATCCTGTCCTTAAGTCTAGACAATCAACAAAATAATAAATTGAACTTTGGACAGTTTCCATGGTGTAAATATTTCCACCAATGCTGATTTCATGCTACCAATGTTAAATGTTGAAGAAGAAATATGACCAGGCATGATGGCTCACACCTGTCATCCCAGTAGTTTTGGAGGCCAAGGTGGGAGGATCACTTGAGCCCAGGAGTTCAAGACCAACCTGGACAACATAATGAGAACTCGTCTCCCCCCCAAAAAGAATTAACACACACAGCAGCTCACCACTTTACACCACCAAGGTACATTAGATGTGAATAACCATACAAACCTAGATGAAAGTAAAAGGTTGTAAAATAATCAGGAAGCAATGAGTGTTTAGTATTTATTAACTTTGTTTATGATATCACATATTTAGTTAAAAGTTTATAGTATTTAATTTGTAAAATGACTGTGTTTAACTTTTAAGAACTTAATAATCAGCTCTTGTGAGCCTGTACAAGTCAGCTCCAACACACCACCTCCTGCAGAAAGAGGCCACTTTTGGGTGATGGAATATCCCAGAATATGCTTCTATGGCAGAAGCATATTAGGACTGAATTTTAATGAAAGGGTTCTGGCATTTACCTGACAAAGAAGGACTTTACCCTGAATAAAGAGAAATGCCTAATTTTTGTTGATCACAATTTAAATTTCAACACCAAGCAGTTGAGAGAGAGAGAGAGAGAGAGAGCCCTTAAGATCCCTTTCAGCTTAAACATTCTGATAATTGAAGGTTCTATATTCCAACTACTGTCTTTGTACCTGGGACAAGTTAGTTGACTCTCCGATTCTTCATTTCTTCATCTATAAAACGGAAAGACATAATGATTTTTCCATAAGATGGTTTTAAGGATAAAATAATATTGGTGGTTCATCAAAAGCAGCACAATGTCCATCATCAGGTGAATGAATAAACAAATTGTGATTTACCATATGATGGAATACTATCAGAAACCAAAAGGAATGAATTCTAGATACACAACACGTGAATAAGTATCAAAATCATTATGCTGGGTTAAAGAAACCAGACAAAAAATTATATATACTATGTGAATCATTATAAAATTCTAGAAAATGCAAATTAATCTATGATATCAGGAAGCAAATCAGTGGTTGCCTGGAGAGGGATTTAGGGGAGGCAGGAAAGAAGAGGATTACAAAGCAACACAAGTAGGCTTTCGGACGTAATGAAAATGTTTGTGGCTGGGCATGGTGGCTCATGCCTATAATCCCAGCACTTTGGGAGGCTGAGGTGTGAGGATCACTGAGGCCAAGAGTTTGAGACCAGTCTTGTCAATAGACAGACCTTGTCTCTACAAAAATAAAAATAGGCCAAGTGTGGTGTCTCACACCTAACTTTGGGAAGCTGAGGTGGGAGGATTGCTTGAGCCCAGGAGCACAAGACCAGCCTGGACAACATAGCGAGACTTTGTCTCTACAAAAAAACTTAAAAAATACTGGGTGTGATGACACAGTCTATAGTCCCAGCTACTTGGCCGGCTGAGGCAGCCAGATTACCTGATCTCAGAAGGTTGAGGCTGTGGTGAGCTGTGAGTGTGCCACTGGGTGACAGAATGAGACCCCAAATTAATAATAGTATCTTTAAAAAGGAAATGTTTGTTATCTCCATTGTGGTGATGGTTCCAAGGGTGCGCGTGTGTCAAAATCTATCTAAAAAGTGCCGATTATTGTATGGCAATTATACTTCAATAAACTATAAAAAGTAGGAAAGATCAAAAAGCAGATTTTTCTCTTGGCTTTGAGTTCATAGTGAATCTTGCCATTCAAGAAGACACTAACAGTGATGAGCTTGTTATCCTTAGCAGCACTTTCCTGCTTTGAAAGAAATATGGTTTGCTTTTTTTTTTTTTTTTTTTTTGAGTTGGAGTCTCACTCTGTCACCCAGGCTGGAGTGCAGTGGCCTCTCCTGGCCACTGCAGCCTCGACCTGCTGGGTTCCGGCGATCCTTCTGCCTCAGCCTTCCAAGTAGCTGGAACCACAGGCGTGTGCTACCACGCTGGCTATTTTTTTTTTTTTTTTATTGTAGAGACAAGGTCTCACCATGTTGTCCAGGCTGGTTTCGAACCCGCGGGTTCAGGCAATCTTCTTGCATTGGCCCCCTGAAGTGCGAGGATTAAAGACCAGAAATACAGTTTTCAAATAGCTGTGCCCTTCTCACATCCCATGAGACCAATCCACATGGCAGATGGTTATAAACTATCATGTTTCAAACACTCAAATATTTACAAGGAACCTGTAGTGTGTGTGTTCACTGTTTTCAATTCATGGCTGCAAACTCCGCCAGCTCCTTCTTTTTCATGGCACTGTCTTCCTTTTAAACAAATTCTGCAATTTTGCAATCTGCTATTTGCCAAAATCATGAAACTAGTTTCTGGGAAAAGGAAAATATACATATATGACTAAGTTAGTGACAGAATTAGTGCTCCAGCCTGGGTGAGAGTGAGACACTGACTCAAAAAATAAAGAACTTACAGTATCTTTTTTAAAAAAAAATCTAATATCAACATTTAAAAGTAAACATGGGCCAGGTACAGTGGCTCATGCCTGTAATCCTAGCAACTTTGAGAGGCTGAGGCAGGAGGATTGCTTGAGCCCATGAGTTCAAGACCAGCCTGGGCAACATAGTGAGATCTCATCTCTACAAATAAAGTTTTAAAATTTAATATTAAAAAAAGTAAACATGTATTGATGATACATTTTTTAATAGGAAAATTATTTAAGAAGAAAAATTAAGGAATTTGGAATTCAAGGACAAAAAGGACAGAGAACCATGACCAGAGGAGCTTTGTAGAGGAGTTTTTCAAGCTGGCACTACTTGTGCCCATTTACAGATGAAGCGAAAATGCCTGGAAGCACAAGGATTGGTTGGATCAGGATGTGAAAGGTACATAGAGCTGAGAACATTGGGGCTTGGAGAGAAAGAAAGCCAGAGCCCAGGAAACAGTCATCTCCCCATCATCCCACCCCCTGTGGACAATCCCTTGAACATTTTCAGTTTCTACTTCTAGCCTATTTTTGCCATATTTATATGAAGTGTTTTTCTTGCACACCTGATCATTATTTTGTGATGTAATTCTTTTCACTTATATAGCATTTGTATCATGTCACTACATATGATTTTAAAATAATGCTTTGATTCCTAACAATCCCCTATATAGATGTTACATTTTTAGGCCTAGTGAAACATTGTTACACTGTTCTGTAAAAAAATCATATCAATTTCTTTTCCACGAGAAATGTATCAGTCTCACTTCACCACAGTCTCACAAGCTGTGGAGTTATCGATTTTTTCCATCATTGCCAATTTGACAGGGAAAATAGGGTTCAGAGTCATGGATTTTAATTTGCATTGCTTTGATTATCTTCCAGGTTAGTCATTTTCATGGCTTTGTTAGTCATATATTATTTCTGCTTTAAAATGTTCATGTCATTTTCTCTTTTGTTGATTGTGATAATGATGCTTTCATTAATTTGAAATAATTTTTTAATATCAAAGAGGTTAATACTTGCCATCTTGGTTACGTGCTTTTAATAAAAAATGTTTTTCTGGGCATAGCCAAACTATATCATATTGTAGCTATTGTCTAATGATGAATGACAATAATTGCAAGTATTTGTATATGTTTTTCTTTTTTTTTTTTTTTTTGAGTTGGCGTCTCCCTCCGTCGCCCAGACTGGAGTGCAGTGGTCGCTCCCGGCCACCGCAGCCTCGACCTGCTGGGCTCCGGCGATCCTTCCACCTCAGCCTTCCGAGTAGCCGGAATTACAGGCACGCGCTACCATGCCCGGCTGATTTTTTTAAAAAATTTATTGTAGAGATGAGGTCTCGCCAAGTTGCCCAGGCAGGTCTCAGGCAATCCACTCACCTCAGCCTCCCAAAGGCACGGGATTACAGGCTGAGCCACCGAGCCCGGCTTGTATATGTTTTTCTTTGTTGACTATATGTTTTAAGTACCAGCAGGAACCACCATCATCACCCTCATGCTTTAATATTTACTTCAGGCATTCTTTTCCTTTCCTTTTTTTTTTTTGAGTTGGGGTCTCACTCTGTTGCCCCTGCTGAGGTACGGTGGTACAATCACACAGCTCACCGCAGCCTCAACCTTCTGAACTCACACAATCTTTCTGCCTCAGCCTTCCAAATAGCTGGGACCACAGGCACATGCTACCATGCCTGGTTAATTTTTTTATTTCGTGTAGAGGCAAGGTCTTGCTATGTTGCCCAAGCTGGTCTTGAAATCCTGGGCTCAAACAATCCTCCTGCCTCATCCTCCCAAAGTGTTGGGATTACAGGAGCAAGTCATTGCACCTGGCCCTTTTCTTTACTTTTTATTTGAGCTAAAGATTTTCCACTATAATAGTTGTATGGCATTTCTCTCATGCCAATAAATGTGGGTTTCTTCATGGAATACCCAGGACTGAGAAATGGGCAATGGATAAGCTGTGCTACTTTTCTGTAAAAGGTCTAATTCTTCCAATGACTTGGGGGGATTTAAAAAAAACATTATTTCATAGTAATGAAGAGTAGCTACAGGCCTTGGAGTCAGAAAGCCTTTGGCCCCCACTTACTAGCCGGCAGTGTGCCCCTGGACCATGCTTCCTCTCTCATCCTCAGTTTCTTCCTCTGTAAAAAGGGACTGCTCGAATTTGCAGGAGTTTATGAGAGTTGGATGAAAGGATGCATGCAAAGTGTTTAGGAAGAACAAATTATGGACTTCACAGCAACTTAGATGGATTTAGAGTCTATAATACTCAGTGATCTATCACAGAAACAAAGAACTGAGTACCATATGTTCTCACTCATAAGCAGACCATGAATATTTACCATAATACTTTAAGAAAGGGATTGGCAATAGCCAGAAACGGCTGAGGTGGGGGAGGGGGACAAGGCATGCACATAACATTAATAAGGGTACTGTTCGGGCTTGGTGATGCAACCTGTAATCCCAGTACGTTGGGAGGCCGAGGTGAGTGGATTGCCTGAGCCCGTGGATTCGAGACCAGCCCGGGCAACTCAATGAGACCTACAATAAATTTAAAAATTAGCTGGTCGTGGTACCACGCACCTGTAGTTCCGGCTACTTGGAAGGCTGAGGAAGAAGGGTCGCCGGAGCCCAGCAGGTCGACACTGAGGTGGCCGTGAGTGTGCCACTGCACTACGGCCGGGGTGACACAGTGAGACACCAACTCAAAAAATAATAAGAATAATAAATAAAACATTAATAAGGGTCCCTGATCTCAAACTGGTCAAAGTGGGGACCAAAGTTAGGCCCACGTTTTTCTTATAGGATAACCACTTGTATACCTAATCCTGAATTGTACCCCACATCTTTAAAATAAAAGTGATAAAATAAAATAAAACAGATTAAAAAATCAATTGAAAAACAAACAAAAAAAAACAAAGTGTTTAGTTCTAAGCCTGGAACATAGCAAATACCCTGTAAATGGTGCCATTTATGGGTTCATTTGAAGCAGTGTCGTTGCTGAGAGTATCAGCTCATGCTATAATGTGCTGTTTTTTATGTGATTCTGCTTTTTAAGCACATTTTTAAAGATCTCTGACAAGGTACAGTGACTCACATCTGTAATCCCAGCACTTTGGGAGACCGAGGCAAGAGGATAGTTTGAACCCAGGAGTTCAAGACCAGCCTGGGCAACATAGTGAGGCCTTATCTCTACAAAAAAAAATTTAAAAATTAGCCGGGTGTGGCGATGCGCATCTGTAGTCTCAGCTACCTGGGAGGCTGAGGCAGAAGGATCACTTGAGCCCAGGAGCTTGAAGCTATGGTGAGCAGTGATCATGCCATTGCACTCCAGCCTGGGTGACAGAGAGCGATTCTGACTCAAAAAAGAAAAAGAAAAATCACTGTATCACCAACCCTCTTAAGTTCTATTCTGCATAGACTTAACTTTGATCCCTTTATGGTACTATAAAATATATATGTATGTATATATATACATATATATATACACATATATACACATATGGAGAACCTAATAATTATTTTATTATTTCCTAGTCATCAGCCCAGTGACAGCTATTCTGACAAGGGGCCTAGATAAAGTGGTTAGCTATCTATTTTTCTTTTTCAGAAGATGACCTCAATATTTATTTGTGCAACAAGACATTGCCAAAGGTTAGCTACCTATCTAACAATAACATTTAAAAAGTTAGGTAGTCAAGTAAGGCAGCGCTTACATGAAAAACTTCCATACATTCAATGTTATCGAGGGAACCTAGGGGTTGAATGCATATGGGATAGTAAAAATAAAACAGGACGGAGAAGAATTAAGTCCGGGATCCCCATAACCATTGCTTATAGATGGGGAAGCACTCATTCCAATGTAAGGAGCCAACATTAAATGTTTCATGGCACACTGTGGTTGCTTAAAGAAATAGTAATCAAATTTTGATTAGTGGTTTGATTTCAATTCTTTCAATGAAATGGTCCTAACTGAAAATTAAAACAATATTTATCCTCCCCCCTTCTCAACTTTTGAAATTTCCCGACAAAAGGAGACTACTTCTTGGCTAACGCACTTTCAGAATCTAGAACATGGAAATAAGAAACAAAATCTGGCTCTTTCTGAAAAACCAAAAGTCATTGTTAAACTGTACTTCAGTTCCTTTAATTTAACTGTCATCTCAACAGTCTTATCTCAGAGGCCTTCTCTGACTGTTCTAGGGAGTTCTTTGACCACCACTTTCCATCAAAACACCTTGCTAGTTCTAATTTTTAACTCATTCTTAATCGATTGTGTTTGTGCCCTTGCATTGTCCTTCTCTGTGAGGTAACTGTGCAGACACCTACACTTTTTCCCCTACACCAACTTTCTATCTGCATCCTCCCCCTTGTCCCCCACTCACGGCATGGCCTCTGACCAAGGCTGGTCTATGTAGGACATGCATATTCCCAGTAATGTGTGCAGATGATGGAGCACAGCTGAGAACAGCGTGGATGGCACCCTTACTCACTGTAATTATAAACACCGTAGAGCAATTTGAACAATTAGCTTGCTTTATTTTAACACTGCTGTACCATCCAGCGGTGTGATTCTTTCTTCACCGACAGGCCACCATTGGTGCCTCCTATAGGTTCTAATAAGCCAATGTCTTCTGAAATAGGGACCGAGCGCTTAATTCACAGACACCAACACCAAAAGTACAAGTTATAAAAAGGAGAGGTTTATTAGCCAAGAGTCAGTTGGCGGCCACTTGCCTGCTGGACATGCAAGTCCCACAGCAAGGGCCCCCATTTGCTGTAGGGTCTTGCTTAAATGGGGCAAAACCACATTGGGACTTTCCAAGTGGGCCAAACCGCAACATCCTGGAGGCCTAGGTACTTTTCAACCAATGCTAGCAGGGTTCACAGAAGTGAAAAAAAAGCTGTTAAACAGTTTAACCTAGCCAGCAGGTGCTGTTGCCAGTTTCCAGGAAGGGAACTTTTTAACTGTGCAAAGGCTGAGTACATGCTTAACTGTGCAAAGGCTGAGTTTATGCTTAGCCTAATTTTTGACATTGTAGATTTTTTTTTAAAGCCCCCTTCCACAGTGCCTCCTCTCTTTTTTTGCCTAGGAAAAGTTTCTCTACCATTTCATGGGTTTTTTGCTGAACTGTTATCAAAGCCTCAGCTTCCTGAGTGATTGGGACTACAGTTGCGAGCCAGAATGCCTGCCTGACTAATTGACAAATATTTTTGTTTTGTAGAAACGGGGTCTTGCTATATCGCCCAGGCTGGTCTCATACTCCTGGGCTCAAGAGCTCCTCTGGCCTCAGCCTCCCCCAGTGCTGGGATTACAGGAGTGAGCCATTGTGTCTGGCCAATAACAAGCTTTTTATGAATTTTTGTCCATAAGAACCATGACAGACTTCCCGTTTGGTCCCACTGGCCAGAACTCTACTGTGTGTCTGCACTCTGCCCACTGTGACTGGCACGGACCAGCTAGGACCGGCTAGGATGTGCCCTCAGAGCCCCACAGAGCAGGACCTAGATCCAAGCAGAGCTGGGCCTCAGCTGGCAGGGGAGGAGGGATCCAGTGGCTGGGTAGACATCTGTAGGGTTTCATCTGTTGATGACTCGGAGGACTCACTCCACCAGGGCCTGGTCGAGGCAGTTAACTGAGGACAGCGACTCTTTGATCTTGGGGCTCTTGTCCCCAGCCAGCGCCCCAAGGCACTGTCTTTTGGCTGCCATGGGTCTTTGTGAGCTGCTTGCTGGGGGTCAGCTCAGATCCGGACGGGTTTGGTTGACACAGATTGGAGGTCCCACGCTGCTGTCTACTCCTCACTGCTGCTCCGCCCCAGCCTCCGAGGAGTCTGCTGGAATTGGAACTGGTATCCGGGCACAGGGGAATCAGTCACCAGCGTCCCGCTGAGGAAGCACCTGTCTTGCCACAATTTGCCAGCTTGACTCTATCTCCGCAGAGCCCAGGAGCAGCCTCATAACCAACGTAGCAGCAGGTCCTCCGATGGCCTCTGGTCTCATGGAGGAAGACAGCATCCTTGCAAAATGCTTTTGATACGGTTGATTAAGTGACGAGGCCACAGTCACGATGGATGTTAAGTGCTTGGTGCAGTGCGTGGGAAAAAAGCACAAGCCGTCATTTGTGGAGAGGACATTTCGCATCCTAGACCTCAGGCTTGAAAGGATGTCTGGAATATCCTCTGCTCCCTCCTCCTGCTTCCCTCAGCACTGGATCTACGCCATCCCAAGTGAACAGTTAGCCTAAAACAAACATGCTTCCAGAAAAGAGCAGATTGCAAATGACAGAGCTCTATGTACTTCAGCAGGAAGTGCTGCTTGATGTCTCACTGGACTCCCCACTGCTTTTCTTTAAGCTTGCTTTTCAATTTGGAGGTAGAACAGAACCGCAGTTCTGATGAGTTTTGTGCGCGTGTATTGAATGCCTGCTGCCTGTCAAGCATGGGGCCTGTATGCAGAGGGGCCAGAAGAGACCACTTTGCCCAACCCAATCGCTTATGGTTGGGGGAGACACAGAATCAGTGCGTGCCAGGGGGCTGGCTTTTATGTAAATGCAAATTATGGGAATTTGAACTAGAGTGATATGTACAAAGAACGTGCCCAGACTTCCACCGTGACAAATGGAAAAAAATGCCACACACATCCCAAGTTTTAAAAAAAATCAGATCATTTTAAACCAGGCTGACCAAGTGAATAGTAAACTTCATTTACCCAGCCGCTGCAGGGCGGTGCCATTTGAGCAGATACTGGAAAATCCCTCCCCAAGGTGGACTTTGCAAAAACTCACCTTGAACGTGCTGCCAGTCTGAAATAGACACGGTCTTAGTGACCAAGTCCTTTACATACAGGGGCCCGGCCCTGTCTTTTGGTGTAATATTTAAGCACCGTACTGGACGTTGGTTAGTCTTTTATTCATGTGGAAGCTATTTCATTAGGCGAGGCAGGACTCAGAGCCTCTGCCCTGTGATCTGATTGAGGCCTGTTTTGTAAATAAAGTCTTATAGGCGCACAGCAACACCCACTCATTCACGGTTTACAGACAGCTGCCTCCTTTCTCTCCGCCCCCCCCCCGGCCCCTCTCTCTCTCTCTCTTTTTCTCCTCTCTCTTTTTCGACAGGATCTCACTTTGTCACCCAGGCTGGAGTGCAGTGGTGCAATCCTGGCTCACTGCAGCCCCCAACTCCTGGGCTCAAGTGATTCTCCCACCTCAGCCTCCTAATAGCTGGGACTACAGGCATAAGCTACTACACTCAGTTATTTTTTGTGGGTTTTGTAGAGGTGGAGTTTCCTTATGTTGCCCAGGCTAATCTTGAACTCCTGGCCTCAAGTGATCCTCCTGCCCCGGCCTCCCTAAGTGCTGGGATTACAGGCGTGAGCCACTGCACTCGGTCAGCTGCTTTCTCACTACAGTGACAGAGTTGAGTAGTGACCAGAGACTGCCTGGCCTGAAAGTCTGAAATATTTATTGTCCAGACCTTGGTAGGAAGTGTCTGCAGGCATTTGGAGCAGGGGTCTTTTCACATAGAGAAACAAGGCCATTTGCCTGTGTCTACGGGACAGGCTTTTCAGCCACGTGTCACTTTATTGTCATAACTCTGTGACATACAGGCAGCAGCTGTCTAGCCGGAGAGCTCTGTCCAGGCTGATTGCAGAGGCCAGCACCTAGGGAAGAAGGCCACATCAAAGGAGCCAGAGGCCTTGCCTGCTCTCATCCACTTAATCAGTCAGTATACATCCCATATCTCTATGACAGGAACGGTTCCTAGCCTGAAGTGAGTGGCACAAGCCTGGCTCACTGCAGCCTCCATCTCCTGAGTTCCCGCGATCCTCCTGCCTTAGCCTCCTGAGTACCCGGGACTACAGGCGTGTGCCACTGCACCCAGCTAATTTTTATACTTTTTGTAGAAATGGAGTCTCCCTATGTTGCCCAGGGTGAGTGGAAAGGCTCTTGCTTCTGATGGGATAGGCACTGCAGGGGGCGGGGGGTGTATGATAAGTAAATTGAGGAAGGAACACGTTCAGATCCTGCGTGTGCTGTGAAGATAACAAAGGAAGGAACTGGGATGGGGAGTAACTGATGAAAGGTGGCTGCTTAGGGGGGTCAGGGTTGGCCTTTGGGGAGCTGACATGTCCGTGGAGAGCTGGCAGACGAGGACAAGGCACTCAGGCCACTGAGACTCAGACTGTGCCTTCACGGGGTTCTTTGTTGACACACGCGCCCCGTTCGAACAGGATGCACACTGGGTGCCCGTTATGGTATAGAATATCAGCAAGTCACGGTCCCCCTCACCATTTAGGAATTCAGAGGCGGCTAGGTCAGATTTCTGGGGTTTGAATCCTGGCCTTGCTACATAGGAGCTGGCCTTGGACAAGTTGCCTAATGTTTCTGCGTCTTGGATTCCAGAACAGCCAAATGAGTAGAATAATAACAGCTCCTTAATAAGATTGCTGTGAGAATTCTGCAGGTGATAACAGGTGAAGGCCACAGTGCCCAGCCTTCTACAGGTTATCCTTGAGCAGACTTGGGTGTGTAATTCACCAGGCTTCACGGATGACCATGCCAGCAGGGTGAGCTCCAAGAACCTGACTTAGGGCTGCAGGGAATCCCCACCAAAAAGCCCAGGACAGCGCAGTGAGCCCTGATGAAGGGTCGGCAGGATGCAGGGAAGGGGGACTTGCTGCGTCTTGTGGGGCAGAAGTGGGTACCTGGGAATAACTTCCAGAAGAAGTCAACTCTCAACAGTCTCAGGAAGGCGGTTAGGAATTCCCAGACCAAGCACAGTGTGCCAGCGGAGGGCCACACGCCCCATGGTGTGGAGGTAAGGGGAGTGCTCCCTAAGTACAGAGGAGGAGGAGAACATCTCCCAAGGTGCAGGGGTGTGGAGGAAAGAGGGGACTGCCCCCACGGA
>CAUYQG010145598.1:0-26491 GCA_963574415.1 Tarsius wallacei
TACAAATATGTCTCGTTTGGCACCCCTTGTTGATAGGAAGTGTCTTCCCGTTCCCAGACGGATATTTACTACCATTAATCCCATCACCCTCCCCCTCCCCCCACATAGTTTCCCACCACTGTCAGTCATTTTCTTGTGGTATTACGTTGGATGATCAAGGTCTACTATATGAGTGAGAACATGTGATACTCAGTTTTTTGTTTCTGTGAGAGGTCACTCAGTATTATAGACTCTAGTTCCATCCAGGTCACTGCGAAATTCATGATTTCGCTCTTTTTTATGGCTGCGTGGTATTCCATTGTGTATATGTACCACATTTTTTTAATCCAGTCCTCTTTTGATGGACAGCAAGGTTGCTTCCAGGTTCTTGCTATTGTGAACAATGCTGCTAAACATGCATCCTGGATTGAAATATTAAGTACACGAATGGCAGTAAGTGGGAGCTAGAATTGTCACTATCAGAATGGAAACGTGAGGAGAGGGGATGAGGCTAAAATGTGGTGATGAAATAGAGAGTTGGAGACATACGTAAAAACCAATGAAACTTCATGCACATATAGATGGCAACATACGGAAATATTTCTAGACGTATATATGATTAGTTTAGCAAACATATGTGTTTTTGGCTTGTCAGTCACTATGTCCTAAAATAAATAACTCAGTAGCAAAAGCACACGCAGCACCAGATCTCGATTTCTTGATTTCTGTTACCATTCTCCAACAAAAGGAACCAGGGCACCTTGAAGTAATGGTTAATACAAGAAGATAAGCCTGGAGTGTCTGACAGTGGTAGAAGTCTAGAAAGGGCTGAAAATTCAAACGTGCGTGTACACGCGCGCGCACACACACACACAGAAGTGGTTATATCAAAGTGGCACGTGAGCCAACTAAAAGTATTCCCTGTAACCAAAGTTGAAAACAATTAGAGCAAAACATAAAGAGAGCAGTATTGGATTTTTTTTTTTTTTCTTGAATTGGAGTCTCCCTCTGCGCCCAGACTGGAGTACAGTGGCCGCTCCCGGCCACCGCGGCCTCGACTTGCTGGGCTCTGGCTATCCTTCCGCCTCCACCTTCCGAGTAGCTGGAACTACAGGCCCGCGCTAACATGCCCGGCTAAGTTTTTTGATTTATTGTAGAGATGAGGTCTCGCCTGCCCGGGCAGGTCTCAAACCTGTGGGCTCAGGCAATCCACTCACCTCAGCCTCCCCAAGCGAGGGATTACAGGCTGAGCCACCGAGCCCGGCTGGGATTGGATTATTAACCAAGCATCAGTTCATATTGTTATAAAAATGGATCAAATACATTTAAAAATGGAAGATAAAAATAAAACAAACCAAATATTCCATACAGAAGGATTTCAAATAATGTCTGTAGGTAATCTGCCCTTGAGGAGGCAATGCATCACTCTCCACTACAGAAGTCTGGGATGTACAAAGAGACTTCGTCCAAAAATTCAATATAGAAAGGAGAAAAGGAGTCTTGTACACTGAAAAACTTAAAAATACAACTTCCATCAGGGGATCAAGGTCAATGTCAACATTGAAAAACAATAATAATAGTATGCACCCTAGACACAATATGTTGAAAATGAACTTTACCTGTGTAATCTTCTCCAAAGCACATAACCCATTGTGATCCTGAGAAAAAAAATCCGACAAATTGCATTACAGAGGTAGCCTACAAACCTGATTAGTACTCCTCAAAACTCTCAAGTTTATGAGAACAAAAGAGTCTGAAAAATTGTCAAAACTAAGAGGTGACGATGACATGACATCTAAATGCAATGTGGTTTTCTGGAGGAGATCACAGAACAGAAAAGGTCACCAGGTAAAACTAAGGAAATATGAATAAAGTATAAGATATATTTAATAATAAAATATCAATAAGCTTATGAATTGTAATAAACATACTAGGCTAATGCAAGTTGTTAATAGAGTAAACTGCGCAGATGGTGTGTGGGAATTCTCTGCAATGTGTGAATATTTTCTGTAAATCTAAAACACATCTAAACGATAGAGTCAATTAAAAAGTGGGAAAACAGCTATGCTGTCAAAATTTTGACTAAATGTAACTAAATGCAAGATTTAAAAACAAAGTTCAGTAGCATTAATCATTGGGCTACAGGGCATGAAAACATGATATAAGAACCCTAGGTGACCGAGTTCATTGTCAATGAGAAGTAATATTTTGAAAGGAATCTTTTTTCTTTCTTTTCTGAGCAGTAGGTCGCAACAGTGGGCTTAAAATATTCAGTAAATCCTGCTGTAAACAGATATGCTGCCATCAAGTCTTTGTTGTTTCATTTATAATGCACAGTGTAGAGTTAGCATAATTCTTAGTATCCTATAATTTTTGGAATTGTAAGTAAGCATTGGCTTCAACTTAAAGTCATCTGCTGCATTAGTCCCTAAAAAAAGAGTTAGTTTGTCCTTTGAAGCTTTGAAGCCAGGCATTGACTTCTCTCCATCTGTGAAAATCCTAGATGGCATCTTCTGTTTGTATAAGGCTGTTTTGTCTATGTTGAAACTCTGTTATTTAGTGTAACCACCTTTTATCGATTTTCTTAGCTACATCTTCTGAATAAATTACTGCAGTCTCTATATCAGTACATGCTATTTCACCTTGTACTTTTATGTTATGGAAAAGGCTTCTTTTTCTAAACTTAATGAACCAACCTCTGCTAGCTTCAAACTTCTTTTCTGCAGCTTTTTCACCTCTGTCAACTTTCACAGAATTGGAGAGAAGAAACACCTTTTTGCCTTTTAGATAAAGGTGTAAGAGAATGTTGTGGCTGGTTTGATATTATACCTAGACCAAACTTTTTCCATATCAGCAATAAGGCTGTTTTACTTTCTTATCAGTTGAGTGTTCCCTGGAATAGCACTTTTAAGTTCCTTTAATAACCTTTTCTTTGCATTCACAGCTTGGCTTACTGGTGCAAGAGGCCTAGCTTTTGGCCCGTCTCAGCCCTCCAGGGGTCTTCCCTAAACTTAACCATTTCTAGCTCCAGATTTTAAGTGTAAAATGTGTAACGTTTCCTTTTATTTAAACACTCAGAAGTCATTGTAGAGTTATCCATGGGCCTAATTTCAATACTGTTGTGTCTTAGAGAATAGAGAGGCCTGAGGAAATGGGTAGAGATGGGGGAGCAGCTAGTGGAGGTCAGTACACACACAACATTTATAGATTAAGCTTATCATCTTATATGGACAGGGTTCATGGCACCCTGGAGCAACTGCAATGTTCACATCCGTGATTACTGATTACTGATAATCACGACAGATATAATAATAATGGCAAAGTTTAAGATACTGTGAGAATTATCACCATGTGACACAGACACATGAAATGAGCACATGCTGTTGGAAAAATGGCACCCACAGACCTGCTCTGGCCCAAATTATCACAAATCTTCAATTTGTAAATAATGAAGTATCTACTAGGTGCAATGAAGTGCACCAACAATACAATAAGGTGTGCCTGCTACTGTACACGGACACATAAATATACACATTCGTCCATGTATTATAATTCACAAAGGAAACCAATATATTCACCTGTATGCTGCTTTAGGCTACATTCTTATGTCATCATATGAAAAAATTAACATTAGTAATGAACATTATTTTATAATATTTACAAAAGTAACAGTACAAATAGAGAAAAACTTTATATACTAGTACGATTCTCAAACAGTGTTTATAATTAAGAAAATATAGGCCAACTGAATTTTAGCAAAGGGTAAAAGAGTGATAAAGTTAAAGATATATAACATTACGTACCTACTTTAAAAGATTGTTTATGAATTTTGTAAGTTGGCATGAAAATTCTTGCAAACAGGTCTTATAAAGAAAGATAATATTTATTTATATGATTTTATGCAACACCATATTTTAGTATGTAAAACTGTCATCAAAAATTAGGTCACTGAAAATAACTCTAACAAACAATGCTCCAATAATATGCATAGTAACAAATAATATAAGAAATTATGTTTATTTCTGTGGTTCCTAGAACTATTTTCCCTATACTTTCATGTAATTCTAATTTTCCATATTGTGCCTATGATATTTATAGATAAAATAAACTGTTTATTCATATTACTTTATTTAATGCCCATTTATTTATTAAAATAAATTCATTGCAAATTGGATCTTAAACCTAAGGCTAAAAATTAAAAGAAAAAGATTTCTGCAAGAAACATAAAAGTAAAAGATTGGGTCCTTCAGTTAATCAAGCATTTGCTTATTGGAATTAAAACTACAGACCATTTAAAACAGATTATAACTTTGTTTTTAAAATACACATTGTCAAGAAAAGAAAGAGGTCACTCTCCCCAGGGTCTGTCCAAGTGACTTTGGGAGTATAGGGCTCTGCCCCATGGTGAATGGTCCCTTTCTACATTGTTGGAGATAAAACTGGGCTCGTGTTTGCACCTGCATATTCCTATGACTTCTCAGAGTCCCGTGGACAATGACTAGGGAGACAAACTATGCAGAAAAAGTATCTAGTGAAAAAAGAGAGAGAGAAAGAGACCACAGAGCAAGTATTTACAAAATATATGTTTGATGAAAATCATGCATTCAGAGCATATGTAAATATCTCAGAAACCATTCATAAGAATATAAATAAAACTAGCATAGGTGAAATTTTTTAAAAATATACTTTATTTTTAGTACAGTTTTAGTTTCACAGTAAAATTGAGCAGAAGGCCGGGTGCAGTGGCTCACGTCTATAATCCCAGCACTTTGGGAGGCCAAGATGAGAGGATTTCCTGAGCTCATGGGCTTGAGACCAGACTGAGCAACTTAGCAAGACCTCATTTCTACAGTAAATCAAAAAAATTAGCCGGGCGTGGTGGCGTGTGTCTATAGTTCCAGCTACTTGGAAGGCTGAGGTGGAAGGATCATCTGAGCCCAGCAGGTTGAGGCTGTGGTGTCCGTGAGCGTGCCACTGCACCCCAGCCTGGATGAAAGAGTGAAACTCTGACTCAAAAAAATAAAATAAAATTGAGCAGAAAGTGTAGACAAATCTTATATACTCCCTGCCACAACATATGCCCCACTTCCCTCACTATCAAATCCCGCATATTTTGAGTGGTGTATTTGTTCTGACTGAGAAACCTACATAGACAAATTATCATCATTCAAAGCCCATGGTTTACTTCCTGGTTCACTCTTCATGATTCATTCTATCAGGTTGGCATGTATTCATTATTATAGCATCATATAGATTAGTTAAACTGCTCAAAGAATACTCGCTGCTCTTGGCAAAAAATTTGAACAGACATGTCAATAAAGAAGATCCAGAAAAAGAAATAAACAGATTGAATGTAGTCAGCATCATTATTCAGTAGGCAAATGAATATTAAAGGTATGTTTAGATACCACTATGCACTGACTAGAATGGTTCCAGTGAAAATGAAGGCCCATTTAAAATGTTGGTCTGGATATTACAAAACCGAATCTCTTACACCTGGCAGCTAGGGGTGTAAAATTGTATTGCACTTTGGAAATCACTTTGGCAGCCTTTTAAAATGTATGACTTTTATATAAGCCAGAAACCCCACTCCAAGAGGTATGAAAATCAATGTCTACTCAAAGATTTCTACTTGAAAATTATAGAAGGTTTAATAAAGCAAAACCTGGGAACAGTATATAAGTCCATCAACTGGTGAATGGCTACGCAGTTGTAATATATTTATATAAAGGCATATCACACAGAAATGTATAGAAAAAAACTCTGATGTATGCAAAAATATGCATGAATTTCAAATTTGTTAGTAAAAGAAATCAGATCTAAAAGATGAAATACTATATGAGTTTACTTACATAAAATTCTAGAAAAACCTAAACTCTAGTGCAAAAAATAGTTCAGTTTTGGTTAAAAGTTGATTACATTACATACTTAAAATTGATCAATTATATTTTGTCTAAATTATAACTCAATAAATATTTAAAAATTGCAATCCCTTGTTATTTATGTTTGATGAACTTAACATTGGGATCTGCATAAGATATTTACATATGTGTTCAATTAACAAATACTTATTATACATATTCCATATGTCAATGCTTACATTGGTAAATAAAATTGTGAACAATATTATAATTTCTTCCATAAAGCTTTAAATCTAATGTGGAAGATTAACCTCATAGCAGTTTTAAAATTATTACAAATTGTGCTATGAACAAAATATAGAGGGTATTCTACTTTCTAGTTCAACACATGGGATCTTAAAGGTCATCACCCCATTCTAAAAACAAGAGAAAACTTGAAGTAACTGAATTATTAACAACTCTTCTTGGTTTCTCAGAGAAGTTAGGTCACAGGGAAAACCACTACCTCCAATATTGATAGGGCAGAGTAATGGATACAGAGATGCACAACTTACCAGAGCAGAAACCCAGGAGGAGAAACCTTTGAGGGAATCAGTGTTGGGGTAGGGAATGATGAACTGTAATTGATGAATTGCTGAAGGCTCTGTGTAGACAAGTCTGAGTGTAAAAAACTCCAGGGGACCCAGACATAGGGGGATATCTATGATTTTACAAGTTTTGCCTCTCACAGTTCTGTCAGGTTCTCACAGTTAATATTGAAGAAAAATCTTCTTGCACTCCCTACAGAGGGAAAGAGCCAAAAACCATTTTGAAATACTCCAGAGCATTTTGTTCTTCTTAAAAAGGCCTGCCCTCAGGGGAAACTATTTAACCCGAGCATAATCTGCTTGGATTTTATCGGCGCCCAAACTGATCTGGAGGAAAGAAAATACCCAAATCCGGGCCCCTTGAGCCATTCAGTTTCAACTGAGAAGTGGGTAGATCAACTGAAAAACACTGGTGAGGTTGAAAATCCAGGGGTGCAAGCTCCCCAAAAGGCCTAATCACAGGACTGTGAAGCCTTTCTCCTCCCCTTCCACCTGACCACCACACCACGAAAGACCTATTTACTGCGGTTCCTTTTACTCAGTACTTTATGTTTACCTTTTAATACATTTCAGAAGGACATAATAAAAAATACTTATTTTGTCTCTTTTCCAGTTCCTGACACAAAGCTCGTGAATCCTTTTAATTTCTTCATTGATATGGCAGTTAAGAGCATCTTCTGTTATAATATTTGATCTTTGACTCAGGTTCCTGAAACACAGCTCCTAAGAATTTGGAATTCCTGATAATTTCCTAAGTGATGGGAATATTTTTATTCTAATGAGACAATTTTTGGTGGACTTTTGAATGGCTTCAGGATGGGTGCATATTCAAATAAGACCAAGCCATTATTAAAAGTGTAAAACTTTTAGCCACACTCTTATTCTCTGGGGAGCAGGAGATGGACATGAAGCCAATAATCTATCATGCCTACATGATGATATTTCCATGGAATCCCTGAAGTAATGGGCCTCACAGAGCAGCCATATTGGTGAATATTCCCATGTGCTGGAAGGATGTCGCAGCCAAATTCCACAAGGACAGAAGCTCCCACACTGAAGACTTCCAGACTACACTCTACACACCTCTTTATCTGTCTACCTGTATTCTTTATATTATCTTTTATGATTAACTGTTAAACATAAGCAAAGTGATTCTCTGAATTCTGCGAGCCATTATAGCAATTTATCAAACATGAAGAGGTAAAAACAACTAACATATAGCCAAGCTGGACAGAAGTTTGAGTATCCTGTATTCCCAATTATAGTGACTGGCATTTTTCTTGGGGCAAACTCTTGTGAAACTGAGCCTTTAACCTATGGGATCTGCATTGAAAATGAGTAGTTAGTGTCAAAATTGAATAAATTTTAGGACACATAGTTGGGGTTTGAAGAGAACCGTAGAATTGCTAAGTCTGCAGAACCTACACCACAGTGTCAGAAGTGTTGTGATTAGAGGAACAGTTTTTCTTTTAACATACTATCTCTTAACATATATGTGCTTAACAATAGACAGCCGAAAACTGATAAAACTTGAAAGAGAAATGGGTGAATCTTCAATTATAGTTGGAAACTTTAATACTATTCCGACAGAAATACAGACCCAGCAGGCAGAAACTCAGTAAGGACATAGTTGAACTCAACACTATCCCATCCAATTAAATATAATTGACATCTATAGACCAAGCCATCCCAAAACAGCTAATTACACATTATTTCAAAACTCATGTGGAACATTTACCAAGATAGATATTTTTATCGGCCATAAAACACACCTTAACACACTTAAAATAATATAAAGCATACAAAGTAACAATTAAACTGAAAATTAGTAACCAAGTTAGCTGAAAAATATTTTAAAATACACTTCTAAATCACATGGGTCAAAGAACAAAATCTCAAGAAGAATTTTAAAATTATTAGAATAAAACTTACCAAAACTTGTGGGCTGCAATAAAAACATTACTTAGAGGAAAACTTACAATATTGAATGTATATATTATAAGAGAAGAAAGATTTGAAAATCAATCTCCTGGGTTTAGGAAATGAGACAAAAAGAAGAGCTAATTAAATCCAGAGTAAGCAGAATAAAAACACTAAACACTAAACAATACTGAAAACAGGTGATCAATAGAGAAAATAAACAAAATGAAAAGCCAGTTCTTTGAAGAGATTAATACAATTTATGGCCCTCTAGCCAGACTAACTAAAAAATAGTCCCACATGAAAACAGTCAATTGAGCTTTGGCAAAGGAGCAAAGGCAATGCAGTGGAACCAAGATAGTCTCTTCAACAAATGGCCCTGGAACCACTGAACACACACATGAAAAAAATGAATCGATGCACAGGCTTTATACCTTCACAAAATTTAACTGAAATGGATCATAAATACAAATGTAAAATGCAGAACTCTAAAATTCCTAGAAGATAACAATTTTTTAAAAACCTAGATGACCATGGTTATGGTAATGACCTTGCAGATACTGCATCAAAGGCACATTTCATGAAAGAAATAATTGATACGCTGATCTTCGTTAAAATGCGAAACTTCTAAGGAAGACAATGGCACGAGAATAAAAAAGTAAGCAACAATCTGGGAGAAAGTATATTGCAAAAGGTATGTCTGATAAAGAACTATTATCCAAAAGACACAAAAACACTCTTACCAACTCAACAAGAAGAAAACAAGCCACCCAATTAAAAAGTGGGCGAAAAACCTTAACAGATATTTCTTTGGGAAGTAACACAGATGGCAAGCAAGCATATGAAAAGATGTTCAACACCACATGCCATTTAGAAACCGCAAATAGGATACCTATTGGAATGGCCAAAATCCATAGCACTGAAAACAGTAAATGCCGGTAAGGGTGTGGAACAACACGAGTTCTCATTCAATTCATAACTGGTGGAAATACAAAACGGTATAGCCACCATGGAAGATAGTTCCAGTTTCTTACAAAACTGAATATACCGTAGGATCCAACAATGGTGCACTTGGGCATTTACCCAAATAAACTGAAAATGTGCATCAAAATCACAAAACCGGCAAATGATTGTATACAGCAGCTTTACTCACAATTGCCACAATTTGGAAGAAACTAAAATGTCCTTTAATAGGTGAATGAATAAGTAAAATATGCCAGATCCCAAACAATAAAATAGTATCCAGTATTAAAAATAAAAGAGCTATCAAGTCATGAAAAAAAGTTTAAATGCATATTGCTAAGTGAAAGAAGCCAATCTGAAAAGGCTGCAAACTTTATGGAAAAAGCAAAACCATAGCGACAATTAAAAAGTTAGACTGTCAAATACAGATTGCATTAACTGCCTTTCTTCCTCTGGTAACTAATAGAATACAAGACACAGGAGTCCTAAATATGTATATCAGTGTGAGACCGACAAAATAAAAGACAATACATTTGAAAACATATTGAGTGTGTTGATTTACAAAAATCTCTCTCAAATAAATATCTTTATGCTGGGGATAATCAGCTTCATATTTACGTGCCATCATCATGAGCTTAAACATTATTTATAAATAGGAGAATTTAGTTCTTACAGAGAGTTGTTAATTTTTATTCTAAAATTTTAAATAATCTGTATATCACTAATTATATGATAAAGTCTATGACTTAAGTAATATCTTCCTACTATCCTCTTTGCTATGAAAGCACTGGGAATGTTAAAATACCACAGTAAATAATAATACCAGTTACACTAAGCATGGAGTATACTAATGTAAAGTTCTGTCAAGGCAGATAGGCTTTCTAAAAAATACAGGGCTATAATTGATCCAGTATACTTTTCTTTGCATATTGGTAAAAGCACTCTTTTTCTTATACGTTTTACTGTCAATAATTTCATGATGCATAATGAAAATCGTAGCAAAATTGCACACATTTTAGAAATTCATCTTGATATAGGCCTAAGAAAGTGATGAGACATGAAGGATTTTATTGTATTCTCCGGAAAAATGATCAAAGTACATTGATGGAACCCAGCAAACTCTAGTTACCTGGTATCCAGTGAGAACAAAGACATTGGTTGGAATGGCTATCACTATGTACCATCCACTTGGCTGGGCACAGAGTTAGTAGACAAAAACCCCAATTCCCAGGTTCTTTCTGAGGAGTGAAAGGGGGTTTACCATATGTCCAATGCTCCAAATTTCCTGGGGACTGTTTAAAGGAATATCTTCTATCCTGCCTGTGACTTGAAGACATAACAGGATCTAGAACACTCTTGCTGCCTGGGAAACAGTGAGAGCAATATTGGCAGTTTAAACTATCAGCTACCACGTTAACCTTTACTCTGAGGTCAGTGTAAAGGGGATGAGAACAAAAACTTCATATCCCATCTTCTCCCCGAAGAAGGAACAAGTTGGGAGGATTGTCCAATGATTCATCTTTTCTGGAAGCAGCTTGAGTGACTGACTTCAGTCTCTCTTTTCTGGAGCACTAAGAAGACCTGGAATCCTTTTTGATGGGGGCTGATAAGAACAAAGAGAGCCACCGGACTAGCAAGAATGCTCCAAAGACATCCAAAATCTCTGCCTGGCTGCTTTGTGAGGATCTTCTCCAATTTGAGACTAGCCATTGAAGATTGAGAGAAGTAACCATTTTCTGTTCAATGTAATTTCAACACAAAAAGTCAAAAAAACAAAACAAAACAAATAAAACATGAAATATAGCCATAACAAACAAAATAAATTTCCTGAAACTGACTCTTATGAAACAGACATATATTATTTACCTGATGTAAAACTCAAAATGACCATCATATAAATGCTCAATGAAGGTAAGAGAATGATGCATGAACAAAGTGAAAATTTTCAAAAGAGATAACAATTTTTAAATATTGCAGTTGAAAAATCCAATAACTGAATTGAAAAAGAAATTAGAAAAAGAAAATAAATAACAACTATGCCCAAAATTAGTACAAGGAAAGTATTACTATCGGTCAAAATAAAAATAAGTGAAGTACAGAATATAAAAACCAATGAAACTATCATGAAAACTAAGAGTTGATTTTTTGAAAAGATAAAAAATATAAACTTTTTTTTTTTTTTTTTTTTCAGTTGGAGTCTCACTCTGTCGCCCAGACTGGAGTGCAGTGGTCGCTCCCGGCCACCGCAGCCTCAACCTGCTGGGTTCGGCGATCCTTCCGCCTCAGCCTTCCAAGTAGCTGGAGCTACAGGTGCGCGCTACCACGCCTGGCTGATTTTTTAATTTATTGTAGAGATGAGGTCTTGCCAAGTTGCCCAGGCGGGTCTCGAACCCGCAGGCTAAAAATATAAACTTTTAGCTAGAAAAACTAAAAATAAAAACTAGATGATTCAAATAAATAATATGAGAAATAAAAGAGAAGACATTGTAACTTGTACTAGAAATACAAGGTATCACAAGGAGCTATAAAATGAGCTATTATATGCCAACTAATTGGATTACAAAGAAAAAATTGATAAATTTCTAGAAATATACAACTTACAAATACTGAATCATGAGGAAATAAAAAATCTGGACAAGCCAATAAGGAACGTGGAAAATTCATCCATAAGAAAAAAGTATTCTAACAACACCAAAAACCCTAAAAAATTGATGACTTCTCTGGGTGGATTCAATGAAACATTTATGAAGAACTAATAATTAAATACTAATAAAGCAAATTCAATAGCATATTAAAAGTATAATTTACTCTGAGAAATTAGTTTTATCTCTAGGATGCAAGTATGCTTTAACATATACAAATCAATAATGTGATGCATCACATTAATAAAATGAAAGACAAACATTCTATAATCATCCATATAAATGTAGAAAAAGCATCTGACAAAATTCAGCATTGTTTTATGATAAAAACTCTGAACAAATTAAGTTTAAAAGTATTTACTTCAATGCAATAATGGACAAATACCACTCTCTCACAGCCAAAATCATATTGCATGGTAAAATGGTGTAAATTTTTATTTGAAGATAAGAAAATAAAAGAAGAACATTCTCTCTCTCTCTCTCTCCCTCTCTCTCCCCCCCCATTTCTATGCAACATAGTATTAAAAGTACTAGCCACAGCAATTAGACAAGAAAAAGAAATAAATGTCATTTAAATCAGAAAAGAAGAAGTAAAATTGCCTATTTGCAGATGAACATGATGTTGTGTGTGTAAAACTCTAAGGACACCACCAAATAACTCTTCTAACTAATTTTATATACTGCTGCACTACTAAATGTATTAGTAGTGCAGCAGGATATAAAATCAACATACAAAAATCATTATCATTCCTATACACTAACACCAAACTATTGAAGCAGAAGTTATAGAAACAATCTCATTTATAATAATATAAAAAATAAAATACTTGTGAATAAATTCATTCAAAAAGGTGAAAAATCTATATACCGAAAAGTGCAAAACTCTAACAAAGACACCAAAATCTGTGTGAGTGGATCAGAAGAATTTATAATATTAAACTGTCCACATTACTTAACATGATCTATAAATTCAATAAAATTTGTAATAAAATTCCAAAGACTTTTTTTTACAGAAATAAAAATTTCATCATTTGTTCAGAACCACAAAAGATTCTTAATAGTTAAACAATTCTGAGCAAACAGAACAAATCTAGAGGCTTCAGATATCCCAACTTCAAAATTTACTACACTCTTTGGAAAACAGTGTGTTGATTTCTGAAAGAACTAGAAATTGACCTTCCATATGACTCAGTAATTCCCCTATTGGGAATATTCCTGAAAGAACTCAAATCATTCTACAAAAAAGATACCTGGACACGTATGTTTATTGCAGCTCATTCACAATAGCAAAAACATGGAACCAACCGTGTTGCCCATCGAAGCTGGACTGGATAAAATAAATGCGATACATATACACAATGAAATATTATACAGCCATAAAGAAGGACAAATATATGGACTTTGCAGAAACCTGGATAGATTTGGAGTTGATCATACTCAGTGATTCATCACAGAATCAAAGAACAGAGTTCCATATGTTCTCACTCATAAGAGGACCTTGAACAATTATAATGCTATAAGAAAGCGACTGGCATTTGTGGGAAACTGTCAGGGGATGGGGGTGGAACTGGCAGTTGAGGGAAACTGCTAGGGGAGGGAGAGGCATATCTCACCAACAGGGGTACCTGCATGATCAGTGTTGATATTCCTAACCCTGAATTGTACCCTATATCTTTATAACAAAAATTTTTTTTTAAATTACTACAAAACTATAATGATTAAAACAACATGGGATACACACACACACACACACATACACACACATGCATACACACACAAATATGTATATCTATTTGTCCATAATATATGTGTGTGTGTATATATATATGTATATATATATAATGCATATATAAATAAAACAGAATAGAGATCAGAAATAAATCCAAACATCCAAGGTCAACTGAGTTTGACAAAGTTTCCAAGAACATACAATGGAAGAAGACAGTTTCACTAATAACTGAAATTAAGAAAACTGTATAACCATGTGCAGAAGAATGCATTGGACCTTTATCTCAACCCAGATAAAATCAACTCAAAATAAAGACTTAAATATAATACCTGAAACTGTACACCTACTAGAAGAAATTATAGGGATTAAAAACTTGACACTGGTCTTAGTGAAGATCATTTTGGCTATTGCCCTAAAGGCACAGGCAAGAAAAGCCATAATAGACAAATGAGATTTCAATAAACAAAAAATCTTCTACATAGCAAAGAAAACAACTGAGCCAAAAGATAGCCTGCAGAGTAGGAAAAATATTTGTAAGCATACATATGATAAGGTATACCTAAATATAAGATATATATAAAATATATAAGGACATTAAGTACCTCAATAGCAAGAAAACAAATGGATCCAATTAAAAATGGACAAAGAACTTGAATATACATTTCTCAAAAGAAAACATATAAAAGAACAATAGGTATATGAAAAACATGCTCAGCATCACTAATCATCAGAAAAATGCAAGTTAAAAGCACAATAAGATATGATCTTAAATCTGTTAAAATGACTTTTACAAAAAGAACAAAAGATAATTAAGAGATGGTGAGGATGTGGAGAAACTAGAATTTTTTTGTGCACTGTGGACATGTACATTCCTGCAGCTATTACGGAAAATATAATGAAAGTTCCTCAAAAAATTAAAAATAGAAAGACCAATTGTTCAGCAATTTCATTTCTTGGTATGTATCTATAGAAAAATTAATTCAGTGTGTCAAAGAGATATCTATGCTCTAATGTTCATTACAGCGTTATTCACAATACCCACAATACAAAAATCAACCTAAATGTCCCTCAATAGATTAATGGATAAGGCTGGGTGCTGTGGCTCATGCCTATAATCCCAGTCCTTTGGGAGGCTAAGGTGAGAGGATTGCCAGAGCTCATGGGTTCGAGACTAGTCTGGACAACTTGGCAAGACCTCATCTCTACAATAAATCAAAAAAGGAGCCAGGCATGGTAGGTAGCATGTGCCTATAGTTCCATCTACTACTTGGAAGGCTGAGGTGGAAGGATTGCTTGAGTCCAGTGGGTTGAGGCTACGGTGGCCATGAGCGTGCCACTGCCCTCCAGCCTGGGTGACAGAGTGAAACTCTGACAACTCTGACACCAAAAAATAAATAAGTAAATAAATAATGGATAAAGAAAATGTGGTATATGTATTCTACAGCATACTATGGAGACTTACAGAAGAAGGAAATCCTGTCATTTGCACTAACATGTATGAATATGGATGACATTATGTTAGCAAAGTAAGCCAAGCACAGAAAGAAAAATCCTGCATCATCTCACTTATATGGAGAATATTTAAAAAGTTGAACTCATAGACTTACAGCGTTAAATGGTCTCTATTAGGGGCTGGGCTGGGGAAGAAAGGAAGGGGAGATAGTGGACTGAGGGTACAAAATTTAGGTAGACAATATAAATACTTCTGGAAGTCATCATGGTGTGAAAAACTAAGAACGTGAGTAATGTAAACAACTAGCTTTGTTTAATCGTTGCCCATTGTATACATGTATCAAAGCATCACGTTGTACCTCATAAATATACACAAGTTAAAACCCCCAAAGATGGCAAGAGCTAGTGAGTAAGTGGAGAAAAGGAAATCTTTGTACTCGATTGGTGGAAATGTAAATTAGTACAGCTATGGAAGACAGTATGATAGTTCTTCAAAATATTAAAAAGATAATTGTCCTATGACCCAGCCATCCTACTTCTGGGTATTTATCCAAAAAATTGAAATCACGATTTTGAAGAGAGATTTGCACTCTCTTGTCCCTTGTATGTATCAAGATACATAAACAACCCAAATGTCCACCCACAGATAAATGGAAAAAGAAAATATGATATATGCATATAAGATATTATTCACTCTTAAAAAGGGGAGATTGAACATCTTTAAAGTTCTACCTTATCCGTTTTCCCTTTCACCCTCTGACACCCTAATAAATTGTCCCTTAACATAGTGTTCAAACTTAGGAGCACCCAGAAACACAATTCGAAAACTCCTTTTTGAGGCCATCACCCTTAATTTACAGAACAGGAAAGTAAATAGAAGAGAGGCTAGAAGTCTGCCAATAATACATGTATTTTAACTAATAACTTAAGTCGGAAAAAAAATATGCATTAAGAGTTTGTTTTTCAAGGTGTGAAGCAAAAAAAAAAATCTCAATATCATATATCAAAGTGGGTCACTTTAAAAATGGGCATAATTATTTGATATAATCATAGAACTTTAGTTATTTGGGAAGAGTAAAACAAATACAATAAACACAATTTACCTTTACAAAAACAGGTAAGCATTTGACATGAAAGTATAATATCACACAGGTCACTTGCTCATGAAAAATGCCAAAGAGACAGAAAACATTTTGGTTTTGTTTATTTAAAGTAAATAGCATTTATGCTATGCAGGTGGAAAGCTGCCTTTACATTTCAGTGAAATAAACTGAAGTGCATACAAGTTTATCCAGCTTCAATTAAATCAATATTCTCAGTCAAGTAAAATGAAAGTGTGAATAAATGACCATCAGTACCCGAGCATGCCAACAACTGTCAGGACATCTTCCCAGTAGTCTGGGTAGTGTCATTTCTCAGATCAGACTTTAAATCACCGGCATAGCACTCTGCAAAATAATAATCTCACTACCACATCCTAACAGCAAGGACAATGTTGCATTACTCACACTTCGACACTTCTTTTTTTAACAAGTTGCTCTCCATGTATTAGTCAGGTCACAGTTTAGTACTTCCTTTGGGAAATTTTGTCTGACAACAAAAGACTGTTTTAAAGTGATTCATGAAAGGGTTTGATGATTGAAGGCAGTCTCTCTTCTCTTTTTAAGACTCTTTTCAAATGATAGTAAAATTAATAAGCTTTATTCACACAAGGACAAAGAGAATCAAGGTGGGCAACTGGTATGATATTTTAAAACAATGAAAATAAAAGTTAGCAATTCATTTAATAAATACATGTTATTCTATATATCGGGAAATATTGTAATTGTTGAGAGTATTGTGATAAATTTCCAAGTCTCTGTTGAGTCTACATTCTTGTGAATAAATTATATAGTAAATGAGCAAAGAAATACACTCTATAGTAAATGTAGTAAGTTATTTGTGATTGCATGTTTATGTGATACATATAATATACACATATATTATGTCATACAATTCAGACATATGTTAATATATTACACTTTAAATCAGATGGAGATGAATCCTATAAAGACCAGTTACAGAGTAGGGGGTTACAAGTGAAGAGAAGGGAGAAGATGGATACATAATGGAAGATGGTCAATAAAGACCTCTAGGAATAGGCAACAGGTGACTGGAACTGGGGCGGATGCAGAGGCAAGCCATGCAGGTATCTAGGAGATAATTACCTGAAGAGTGATCTGTAAGTGTGAGAGTTCTGAGGCCGTGTCTGCCTAACGGATGTCTCAAAAGACAGCATGGGAAGGCTAGTGGGTCTGGAGTTCAGTGAGTGAATGGAGAATTGAATGCCTTGTGTCCTGAGCCATGTTTCCTTCTAAAATGCTTCTTCTTCCAGGAAACCCAATCCCCTCCTTTCCTGAGAGAGGGTTCAAAAGAAGGTAACTTGTTGAGTCCTTTAACATCCGAATGTCTTCCCTCTGCTGTTATACTGGCTTTTAAAATTTCACTAGATATAGAATTCTAGATTAAAAATATTTTCCTCGGGATTATAAAGAAATAGTATTCTTATTTTTAGCATTTGGAAGAGTTATTGGAAATATGATTTCAGTCTTAATTTTTCTTTTGTTTGTGTTATTACCTATTCCTCCAGAAAAACCTGTATTTTGAAGATATTTTAAGGACCTTCTTAAACTTTTTTCTTGTGTATATTTTAACACGTGTACAATAATCATAAAATATGTATGCATATAATAAACATTTATATACAGCTATTAAAATAGAAAAGAATTCAAATAAAATAAAGATAAAATAAAATGGAAAAATCTTAAATATTTCTTAATGAATTTTGGAAATGGCATAAGACTACATAATAATAAGTACATGAAACAAGATACAAATTATTTCCAACATTCCAAAATGCTTTCTTTTGCTCAATTCACCGTGGCAATATCTATAACTACTCCTGCCCAGGGTCAATGACTAAACTGATTTCCATCATTATAGATTAGTCTTATCTCTACCAGGAATTAATATAAATAAATGAAAACATAAAATCTGTAATCTTTTATTCTTTAACTCAACATAGTGTTTTCAGTTCCATCCATGTTGCGTGCATTAGCACTCTGTTCCCACTTGCTGTTGTAAATTGTTATAGCATAAATATGCCATAATTTGTTTATTTATCCTGGTGCATATTGTGGTTTTGTTACTTGGCCATATGAACAAAGTTACTATACATACCCTTGTCCAAGTGTTTTGTGAATATTTATTTTCATTTATCTTTCTTTTAAAATTTTTGTAAATTTCTAAAAGTGCAGATGCCTCATTATAGGGTAGATATGTAATTACCTTAATTAGTAACTGTCAATGACTATCAAAATATATTTTACTATTTTATGTATCCACTAGCAACATATGAGAGTTCCAAATACTTAACAGTACTTATTGTTATCTGTCTTTTTAATATTACTTATTTCACCGATTTGGAGATGGAAGAAAGGATGCCATCCATGTATTCACTTTGCCAGGTGGCCGCTCCCATGGAAAAGAAGAAAGAAAAGAAGACAGATGACTTGCTCTAATATCCTTATGTAAATGACCTGTTTTATAAAAAAAGAATGAACAATATTCTTACATTTACATATATATACACACATTGCATTTTCTGTATTTATTTACCTAATGGTGGAGACTTAGGTTGATTCCTTATCTTGGCTATTATGAAGAATTCTGCAGTGAACATGGGAGTGCAGATATTTCTTTGACATACTGATTTTATTTCCTTTGGATATAAACCAGAGGTGAGATTGCTGGATTATATATTTCTTTATTAATTTTTTAAAGGAAACTTCACACTCTTTTTCTTAATGACTGTGCAAATTCACATTCCCATCAACGGTGTACAAGAGCTTTTCTTTATTCACATTCTTGACAAAACTTGCTACCTTTTGTGTTTTAGAGACAAGCCATCCTAACTGATGTGTAGTGATGTGTCATTGCTGGAGTCTCTATCTATTGAGTGTCCTTAGTATACTGTCCATGGCAAGAAAATTGCTTATAACACACACACACACACACACACACACACACACACACACACACACTAATTTATGAGTCATAGATTTCTAGAGAATATATGAAATATGCAATCCTCTGAAATATTGAGATTATTCAAAACTTAAAGAAGGTCCTGCATAAGGTGCCCCATAAACGCTCACTTGGAGAGATAATCTTTTATTTGTGGCCTAAGGGAGAATGTTTCATATATATACACACACACACACACACACACACACACACAATTAAGACATATGCTAATATATATATATCTTTTAATTTTCCATCTTGTTCATATTGCAGATTATCTTCATATATCTGGTAGTCTGGTTTTCCTTTCATGCTTAAGAGAGAAGGACTATGATGCTTTTTATTAGAATGTCTATGGCTTATGGTTGGACCTCTAAGCTTAGCAGCCTCTGCTTTGGGTGAATGAAAAGGCAAAAACACATTTCATTTGTGGGAACTACTTATAAAAAGACAGATATTTTCCTTGGAAACTCTTAATTCTCTAGAAGAGAAGAACGAATTTCTTTCTGGGAAGTTGGAACAGGCTGTTGTAATTCTGCAAGATGTGGAAGTCTAGTACCATGTATCTGACTTTTTGATGTTGAGACTTTGAAATTCATGTTGATTTTCAGAACCTCACACAAACCTTGTGTTGTCATGTGCCTCATATTTTCAAGACTTAATCTTATCTCATTAAATTATCCATTGAAAAATTTAATTTTTTATAACAAGGAGAGAAAACCTCTACAGAAGTAGTGTTAGACTGTGACAGTGATCCAGGAGGCAAAATCTTCACGTGAGGGTTGGCAGATTTTCCAAATTGTCGCTTATTGTATTATAAAATAGATCAGAAAGATATTTTAATTATAGATCCTGTATTACTTGAGTTTTAGATGAAAATTCCTTTTTTGGAAAAGAAATATTTATATAGAGACAATCTCTCTGCTTACATATCACGTCTTCACTACAACTGAAATAATTCACTTATTTGACAAAGCTGCTAGTTTTCATTTTAGCCCAAAATTCAGAATCCAAATTATCAATTACTTTTAAATTATATAAAAGAGTTAGGTAGATAAGAGAATATGCGGTATGTGGATATTCAATACAATAAAATAAATCAAAGATAATTTTAATATAATCATATGTAAATCAAAGTTACTTCTTATAATTTGATTATTTTGTATTATAATAAATAATTTTTTGAGAGTTGTCTTTATATATAAAATTGTATACGTTTCAGTTCCCAAGTGCTAGGTCATTATGTCTTGTAACTACACAATTTTTCTTCATTGGCAAGGAAATATATTTAGAAAAAAAAAATAAATGATGACAGAAAGGAAATTGTTATTTAATATACAGCAATTAAATTTTCCTGTCCAAATTATGATTTATCTATTCCACAATGTAATAATTTGTTTATCACAATTGAGTAAAGCTATGGCTTTATAATTCATACATTTATGACTACTTTATTTCACATTAAAAAACACCTAAGGGGCATATTTATATATTATGCTTTGTTATTTATGCTTTGTCAGAGAGGAAAATCAGGTGCAGAATAACTAAAAAGGTGAGCAAACCTCTCTTGCTAAACAGGGAGGAAAAAAATATAGTTGGATTCCAAAAGCAGATAATTTAGCCTGGTGTTTTGTCCCATTCATTTTATGAGTAAACACTAAGCAATTTAAAATAAAATTAAGCTTTGAGCTGAATTTATTAACCACTAAGCAATATGTAAGAAAATTAAAGCTACTATATTAAAATTCAAGTTCTAATTGTAAATCTTTTAAAATGTTTTACTATTTCAAAGATTCATTCCTATGTGCATATATGTAGGAGTCTATCCAAAATATTGTAATGTTTTAGCTAAATTTTAAATTTCCTAAAAATATTTATTCTGTTTTGTTCCCGTAAGTTTCAGAGTCAAAGAGTATTGAGTTTCTTTCTTTCAAGTTTACAAATAGCACCAATTAAGATAAAGAAGTGTGGAAACAAACTTTAGGCATGTGAAAATTAAAATGCTTCTCGAAATCCCCAGTTAATCATTTAAAAAAGCAAGTGTGTTTCAAATTAAAATAAATAAAATAAATACTTGTCAGTGAAATGAGTGAGTCAGTTAGAAATGCTCATCAGTTGCATTTTCTCTAGCTACTCGCAGTTTGTTCTCTTTTTATGTATCTTTTTATTCTCTCTTCTCTAAAAATAGTACAATATTTTTAAAGTTTCACTGAATAATAAAACTACCTGTATTAAATATTGCAACTAAGTGTATTCTTTATATAGGCAATAAAATAAGTAGATAAAATTAAAATTTACCTTACTTCTGTTGAAAGATTGGTAAGCTATCATGTCACTGAATTTTTCTCCTTCCACTCAATTTTTTGGCTTTTTAAGTTTCATTTTATTTCTGCTTCTTTCCTAAAGCATAGCACAATAAGAACACTGATTAATTACTATTTGATCATTACTGATTTCTGATTATTTAGAAAATTATGACCTTAACTTGGCCTGGAGTAGACATCTCACCTTTCTTTCTGAGGAGTTATGTATCTAACATAAAATGAAAAGTAAAAAGCATGGGGAATAAACCACTTCCCAATTGCTTCTTAGTGTTCTCTTCCTTTAAAATATGTATCCTTGCTTAAATAATTGGCTTTCCTCCTGAAGAAGGGAAACAATATAAAGAAAATTAATTATTGTCTAATTTTAAAATTCTTCTTAGTTTCAGGTGAGAATATAAAATATGGTGGCCAACAGTTCCAGGGGCCTGCCACATTTTGAATTTTAATTTTAAATCCCTTGTAGGTATTATCAGCTTTAATCCTTGCAAATCTATATAGCATAAGTCGTATTCTTATTCTTTAAAAAAGCATAACTTCTTCAGAAAGGTAAAGTAACTCTCTTCAGGCCACATTGTTAATAAACGAGATGGTCATACTTCAAAAGTCATAATTTTATTTTTGTATCTTAGAAAGCAGGTTTATTGAGAGGACAGACAAGCTCCCACAGTGGGAGAGGACCCAAGGGAGTTGTCCCATAATTTTAATAATCATGCTGTTTCAGATTTTTTTCTTTAGAGTCTTAGAGAGGGTTTATACAAATGGCAGTGGTCTCTGAATACAATTTAAAAAAAAAAATACAAGAGGATAAACTGAAAAGATTGAGTTGTTGCATATTTAAGCATCTTTAACATGCTCCAGTGGACATTTGCCAGTAGAAAAACTGATGACTTTTTCCGCTTGTCCCTGTCTTATTAGTCCCAAATTCAAATGAATAAAATGGGCATTATTGATTTTCAAACCCATAACAATATACATTTTCAGTAGGATTTTAGCACAAAACTACTTTCAATATTATGGGTGAACAGTGTTTGAGTAAATGTTTGCTAGTGTACTTTTCGTAAATTGTAAATTGTGTGGGAAAGAACAGCAAAGCTGTTTTGCTTATTTTAGTATCTCTAGAACAAACTCTTAACCTTGGCGCTATTCACATTTTGCCTAAGGTAGTTCTTTGCTGTGGGGCTGTCCAGTGCTTTGTAGCATACTTAGAAGCCTCAGTCTACGACATTCCAGTAGCAACCTTCTCTCGTGACAATCAAAAATTTTTCCAGACACTGCCAAATGTCCCCTGAGAGCAAAATTGTCCCTAATGAAAACTACTGGCCATTGTCTTACTAGACTCTGGTGTGACCATGTGCTCTTGGAGCTATGGCTGTCACCATGCTTCCCTTCCCCTACCTTAGGGAGGTGCATCTCCTCTCTCTCTCTCTCTCTCTCTCTCTAATTTGCTTTCTAAATAAACTAAATTTTCTAGTCTTAAAAAAAAAAAAACGACTACCCTGTAGCATAGTAGCTGGCACAAGGTAAGTACTTATACATAATTATTAGCATTTAACTTTTAATGTTTATGCATATATAGTTTACTTACATAAATTAGAGAAGTTAGAAATAGTTAAGACTAAATAGTACATCCGGTGATTCTGCTATTAGTTAGCTAGTTAGTCATATGCTAGTGTTTAGAACAAGCACAATTTAACTTTTATATGAATGTTGTGAATGTATTGGACAAGGGAGGGTGTAAAGAAAATCTACATGTAAAGTATTGCAGACAAATCAAGGTGATGAAAGCACCTGTTGATTGTATGCATTGGTCTCTATTATTTTATTTGAATCTTATTTAAATACACACCGGTATACTCTCGGTTTCAATTTATTGACTTTGCCAGCAATCACATGTACTATTGGATGCCACAGATGTAAAGTAACAAGGAAAGGAATCTGAAGAGAGGAGCACATTACTCCTTAAATCACAGTGTTATAATCAGTCCGGGCTGTATAATAAAATTCTGCAGACTCAGTGGCTTAAATAGCAGACATGCTTAGACAAGCTTGCAGACAGCAGTCTCCTCCCTGTCCTCATAGCGGGGAGTGGGAGGGGGGAGGGAGAAAGAGAGAGAGAAAGAGAGACAAAGAAGCAGGTGCAAGTTTCTTATAAGGACACTAATCCCATCATGAGGTCTCCTCCCTCCTGGTCTCACCTAACCCTAATTATCTCCCCAAATCCAACCTCCAAATACTGTCACACTGAGAACTAGGACTTCAACATATGAATGTTGAAGGAGGTGGCAACACGCATTTACTCTATAATATACAGTAATATTGAAAGACCAAAGTAATGGAATTTGGAGGACTACATGACTTTTCATACCTTTACTAATGAACTGTTGAATACAAAGATGGTTATTTTGCTTAAATTATTTCTAGATACACTAAAATGTAAACTACTAAATTCTGACAGCCTAAAATAGTGACAAAAATTGACTAGGTAGTGAATATACTCCAGGAGAAATAAGTAACATACTAAAATTAAAAGTACTTAAATTTTTACCAGAAAAATTTCTAAAGAAAATAATTATTTTGGTAGTTCTCCCGCTATAGCACATCTTGCAGAGGAGAGAATTAAAATATGCTCAATCATTCCAGTGGATTGGTAAGTTTGTACTTCAGATTTATCTGGGTATGTTTCACCTAAACTCAATTACCCAAATTGGAAGACATATCCCAAACATCAGCTCACAGCTCTCAAACTACAGCACATTGCAGAAAAAACAGCTTCAGGTCTTAGAATTGCTAATGTGTGTGTGTAGCTGTATGGAACTATGACATAAATGGACTGCATAACGAATATTTAAATTTATTGTGAACAAATGCAATTTTCATTGATATGATTAGTTGCAAAGATTTACCTATGAAGGGTTCCATTCTACTTTTGTAAACCCTGAAAAGTATCCTAAATTCAATACAGGTCTGAAACATTTATTTACTTGTCTCTCCAGGGCCTTTCCTACACTCCAAAGATACAAAGATAAGCAGAGTAACATCCTTGCCACTAGCCGACAAAATTTAGAGGAAATCAATAACTATTGGCCTAAAAAATTAACTCAGCTAAAGAGCTTAATCGATTTTTAAATGGACAAAAACATATTTAAATAGGGGACGTGCATATTGCAAACATGCAAGCTTGAGATTTTAAAAAAGACAGAATGTTTTTAATATCAGTGAGAATACCTTTCAAAACCATTTTGCATGGGGTAATAGACAGTTCTAGGCTGTTAAGGAAAGCAACGAAGTAGAAAAGAAATAAATTGATCTCAACACAGACATCAAAATTAGAAAAATCATTTTCCTACATACCAATTTTAGCTAGTTTTGATAAATTCCTTAAAGATCATTTTTTCCTCCCATCATACAACCATCCTTCATCAAATATTGTTTGCTCTATCTCTCAAACAATATCAAGCCTTCTTACACCACTTCTGTTGGTAGTGCCCGGGTCTAAGCCACCATCATTACTCACTTAGTGTGTGGTCAGGAAAATATGCCACTTCAAATTCCTACTTCAGATATTAGTGAGCACTTGCGAAATATGTCCTTCTGTGTTTGGCTTATTTCATTTACCATAATATTCTCTATTACACATTGTATACTTGTATCAAAACATCACATGTGCTCCATAATTATATACAAATAAAGTTAAGAATAAACATTAAAGGTTAAAAAAAAAAATTCTTATGCCAGGAGCCTGGCTGATTAATAAGGTCCATCTTCCGCACTCTGAAATCCAAAGTTGCTTTTGGGCTGAAGTCAAGCTTTCCATGAGCTGTTTCCCGTCGATGGCTGAGCACAGCGAAGATGTAGAGTACGCACTCACTCCCGAGCGATGAGGGATCCGTGCAATAGGTGTTCTTCACTCCAGAGTTCCCTGTTGGCCTTGCCAAATTTTCTTAGGCACACAGGGACTTCCAAAACCAACTTTTTTTCCTTCTTCCCTCAGTCCCTCCCTTCCTTCCTCTCTTCCTCCCTCCTTCCCTTTCTCCCTCTCTCCCTTCCTCTCTTCCTCCTGTCCTTCCTTCCCTCCTCTTTTGCAGAGTTGTCAGTCCTTTACCTCGGTCTTTTGACTCTCCCAGTCCCTCTAGCCCCATTTCACTTTCTCTCACAGGCTTTCCCTTCAGTAATTATCTTGTACATAGAATCCTGTGTTGGAATCTGCTTCCCAGAAGACCCAGAAGAGCACACCATAATAATTTAAGTAGTATGCTAAGTCATCTTTTCTTTATGCTCTTTTTCTCCTACAGACTGTCCTCAACAAAACAGCCAGAATTCTCTTTTAAAACGTAATTGACAATATTACTTCTATATCATGTCCTCCTATAACTTTTCTCTTTACTCTGGGTAAGCACTAAAGTTCTCATGGCTTACAAAGTCAAGATCCTTATATATGCTGCATTATCATTTAGAAATTCTCTTTACCAAATAACCACATGACTCATCCCTTCACCTACGTTAAATTTTTACTTAAATTTTGGCATTTAAATAAAGCTTCCTTGAGCGTGCTTTTCAAAATAGCCACATTGCCCAGCCTTCAGCTACTTTTTATCTTCTTTTCCTATTTTTCACTGGATGACTGCAGCAGTTATTTCTGGCTGTCTGATAACATATAGCTGACACTAATGGAACTAGGGTCCCCACACCAGCCACTGGCCCGCCGCCTCCCTGCATGCTCTACCATTAGATTCAACCTCCATGAAGGTCTCTAGGTTATCATTAACTATATACAACTCTCCTGGTATCCGCTTTTAGCCAAGGGTTGTTTGATCTCTCTAGCAAAGGCATTTAAGGATCAAAACATTCATAAGTGACATGTTTGGATTCTTCTTGTCTCTGAGACTCCTTACTAAATGTGGAGCAACAGAGAGAGCAGTCACTCTTACAGGACGCAATCCAAACCGCATAATGGCGAGCCTGACCCATG
>CAUYQG010145604.1:0-38592 GCA_963574415.1 Tarsius wallacei
GCTCCCGGCCACCGCAGCCTCGACCTGCTGGGCTCCGGCGATCCTTCCGCCTCAGCCTTCCGAGTAGCTGGAACTACAGGCGCGCGCTACCATGCCCGGCTAATTTTTTGGTTTATTGTAGAGATGAGGTCTCGCCTGCCCAGGTGGGTCTCGAACCCACGGGCTCAGGCAATCCACTCACCTCAGCCTCCCAAAGGCGTGGGATTACAGGCTGAGCCACCGAGCCCGGCTTACTTCATTTCTAAAGAGTGCTGGTTGTGACCCTTAAAATTGATTTCAAGACCTGCTATGAGGGCACAACTTGCAGATGAAAAACTACTGAATGTGTTAGATGTAAGCCCACTCTTCGGGAGGCTCAGAGTCCCATCATTTGTTGATTGATGCCTGTCAACTCGTTTTCTCTCAGTGCCTAGCACTGTTTGTTGGCAGAGGGAATGTATAAACAGATTATAATTTTTCTTTCTTCCTCTCTATTTTTAAAAAATACCTTTCTTACCCTTTTTTCTTTAAAAACAAGTAGCTAATTTTTTTTCCAGATTGGGAGATTATTTAGACTGGAACAGAGAAGATCAAGAGACAATAGTGATCTTGTTATGGAAATAGGTGTTATCAATGATTTTTTGTAAAGCACTCACATTTCCCATTGATTTTAGTTTTTTTTTTCTCTCTTTTAATTTTTTTATTTTAAAGATGTGGGGTACAATTCAGGGTTAGGCATACAAATGTTTATTATGTAGGTACCTTGTTGATTAAGTGTGACCCCCCTCCCCTGGCAGATTCCCATTACTGCCAATCCTTTTCTTATAGTATTACAATAATTGTTTAAGGTCTGCTTATGAGTGAGAATATGTGATACTCAGTTCTTTGTTTCTGTAAACACTCAGTATTATATACTCTAAGTCCATCCAGGTTGCTGTGAAGTTCATGATTTTGTCCTTCTTTATGGCTGCATAATATTCCATCGTGTGTATGTACCACATTTTTAAAATCCAAACCTCTTTTGATGGGCAGCACGGTTGGTTCCATGTTCTTGCTACTGTGAACCATGCTGTGATAAACATAGGTGTGCAGGTATCTTTTTTATAGAGTGATTTGAGTTCTTCCAGGTATATTCCCAGTAGGGGGGTTGTGGGATCATATGGAAGGTCGACTTTTAGATCTTTTAGGAATCACCACACTGTCTTCCATAGAAGCTGTACTAGTTTACACTCCCACCAGCAGTGTAGAAGTGTTCCCTTTTTGCCGCGTCCTCTCCAGCATCTGTTGTTTTTTGAGTTATTGATGATGGCTGTCCTGACTGGAGTTAGGTGGTATCTCAGTGTGGGTTTAATTTGCATTTCTTTGGTGACTAGTGAGGCTGAGCATTTTTTCATGTATCTCTTGGCTGCTTGTATGTCTTGTTTTGAGAAGTGTCTATTCATATCTTTTGCCTCCTTTGTGATGGGGCTGTTTGTTTTTTTCTTTTTGGCACATTTGAGTTCCTTGTAGATTCTAGATGTTAGGCCTTTGTCAGACATACAGTTGGCTAACATTTTTTCCCAGTCTGTGGGCTGTCTCCCCACTTTCTCAAAGGTTTCTTTGACTTTGCAGAAACTTGTCAGTTTGATGAGGTTCCATTTGTCTATCTTATCCCTTATGGCATGGGCACTTGTGGTTTTGATCAGGAATTGATTGCCAGTTCCAGTTTCCATAAGGGCGACTCCTGCATTTTCTAAGGTTCTTATAGTTTGAGGTTTTATGTTTAGGTTTTTGATCCATTTAAATTTGATTTTTGTGTATGGTGATAGGTAGGGGTCTTGTTTCAATCTTCTGCATGTGGTCAGTCAGTTTTCCCAGCACCGTTTACTGTCTCCTCTCACCAGTGGTTGGTGGTAGAGACTTTGTCAAAGATGAGTTGGTTGAGAAATTGAGGTTTTGCTTCTGGAATCTCTGTCCTATTCCATTGGTCTATATACAGCTTTACAATAATGTTTAAAGTCTGGGAGTATGATACCTCCTGCTTTGGTTTTTTGTTTTGTTTTGTTTTGTTTGTTTGTTTGTTTTTGCTGAGGATTGTTTTGGCTATTCATGGTTGTTTTTGTTTCCATGTGAATTCCTGTCATTTTCAGGTATGAGGAGAATGCTGCTGGCAATTTAATGGGTATTTTGTTAAATCTGTAGATTACCTTGGGTAGGATGGACATCTTAACCTTGTTGATTCTTCCAATCCATGAACATGGAATATTTTTCTATTTGTTTGTGTCATCTTTGATTTCTTTGAGCAATGTTTTATAGTTTTTATTGTGAAGGTCTTTCACATTTCTGGTTAGGATGATGCTAAGATATTTCTTTTTTGTGTGTGGCTATTGTGAATGGGATTGTGCTTTTTATTTGGGTTTCTACTTGTTTATTGTTGGTGTATAAAAATGCAACTGTCTTTTGCACATTTATTTTATACTCTGAGACTTTGCTAAAGATCATTATCAATGCAAGGAGTTTTTTGACAAATTCTCTTGGGTTTTTAAGGTATAGCATCATGTTGTCTGCAAAGAGGGATGACTTGACTTCCACTTTTCCTATTTGGATACCCCTGATCTCCTTATCTTGTCTGATTGCTCTAGCTAGAATTTTCAAAACTATGTTGAAAAGGAGGGGTGAGAGTGGGCATCCTTGTCTTGTTCCATTTTTCAGGGGAAATGGTTCCATTTTCTGTCTGTTTAGCAGTATGCTGGCTATGGGTTTTTCATAGATGGCTCTTACTATTTTGAGGTATGTTCCATCTGTGTCTAGATGTTCGAGGTTTTTTTATCAAGAAGGGGTGCAGGATTTTATCAAAAACTTTTTTCGTGTCTAGTGATATAATCATGTGGTTTTTGTTTTTACATCTGTTGATGTATTTAATTACATTTATGGTCTTACGAATGTTGAAACAACATCCCTGGGATAAAGCCTACTTGGTCATGGTGGATGATTTTAGAGATGTGTTGTTGAATCTGGTTTGCTATGATCTTGTTGAGAATTTTAGCATCTATGTTCATCAAGGATATTGCCTGTAGTTCTCTTTCTTTGTTGGATCTTTACCTGGTTTGGGTATCAGTGTGATGTTAGTGTCGTAAAAAGAATTGGGGAGAATTCCATCTTTCACAATTGCCTGGAATACTTTCAGTTGGATTGGTATCAGTTCCTCCTTGTGTGTTTTCTAGAATTCTGCTGGAAAGCCATCTGGTCCAGGAATTTTTTTTGTAGGTAGTTTTCTTATGACGTATTCAATTTCCTGGGTTGTTATTGGTCTATTCAGGGTCTCAGTTTCTTCTTGTTTCAAGCTGGGGAGGTTGTGTGATGTCAGAATGTCCTCCATTTCCTTTAGGTTTTCATATTTGTTTCCATGCAATTGTACGTAGTAGTCTCTGATAACTTTTCGTATTTCTTCGGGGTCAGTTGTGACTTCATCTTATGCATTTCTGATTGTGTTTATTTGGTTTTTTTCTCTCTTTTTCTTGGTCAGTCAGGCTAGGGGACCATCAATCTTGTTTATCCTTTCAAAGAACTAGCTTTTTGTTTCATTGATTTTTTGGGGGGGGGGGTTATCTTTTTGTCTTCTATGTCCTGAATTTGGGCTTTTATTTTGGTGATCTAGATTCTTCTGCTGAAGTTACGGTTTTGGAGGTCTTGCTTTTTCAGCTTCCTTAGGTGATTGTTAGGCTGTTAACTTGTGATCCTTCCATTTTCTTCATGTGTGCTCGTAGAGATACAAATTCTCCTCTTAGTACCGTTTTCATGGCATCCCAGAGGTTTTGGTAAGATGTTTCTTCATTTTCATTGGTTTCCAGGTCTCTTTTCTTTTCTCTTCTTTTCTTTTTTGAGTTGGAGTCTCACTCTGTTGCCCAGACTGGAGTGCCGTGGCCACTCCCGGCCACCGCAGCCTCGACCTGCTGGGCTCTGGTGATCCTTCTGCCTCAGCCTTCCAAGGAGCCAGAACTACAGGCGCGTGCTACCACGCCCGGCTAATTTTTTGATTTATTGTAGAGATGAGGTCTCGCCAAGTTGCCCAGGCGGGTCTCGAACCCGCAGGCTCAGGCAGTCCACTCACCTCAGCCTCCCAAGGTGCGGGATTATAGGCTGAGCCACCGAGCCCGGCTCTGAGTTACTGTTTTTCTCCAATTCCATCCAAGTTGCTGCAAAACACACTAATTCTTTTTGATAGCTGAGTAGTATTCTGTAGTGTATATATACCACATTTTCATGATCCATTGGTTGGTTGATGGGCATTTAAGTTGATTCCAGATCTTTGCGATTGTGAATTGTGCTGAAATAAACATGTCGGTGCTGGTATCTTTTTAATATACTGATCTCTGTCCCTTTGGGTAGATACCGAGCCCGGCTCCAAGTATCTTTTAATCTCTATTTTGATTTCTGTGTTGACCAAGGAATTGCTTAGCATCATGCTGTTTAGTGTCCATGTCTTTGTGGGCCTTAAGGGAACTTTGTTGATGGTGGTATTTATTTTTATTCCTCTGTGGTCTGAGAAGATGCGTGGCAGGATTTCAGTCTTATGAAATTTGTTTATGCTTGATTTATGGCTCAGGTTGTGGTCAGTCTTAGAGTACATCCCATGTGGTGATGAGTAGAGTGTATATTCTGTGGTTGTTGAGTAGAGTGTTCTGTAGGTATCAATTAAGTCCATTTGGTCAAGTGTCACATTGAGGTTCCAGATCTCCTTGTTGATTTTTTGTCTCGACGATTTGTCTAGGGTTGTGAGTGGGGTTTTTAAGTTCCCAGCTATGATAGTGTTAGAGTCAATATCTTTTTGAAGTTTACCTAGAAGCTGCTTAATGAAAGTTGGTGCTCCTATGTTGGGTACATATATGTTTAGGATGGATATTTCTTGTTAATGGATTGAACCTTTTTTCATTATGTAGTGACCTTCCATATCTCTTAAAATTTTTGATAGCTTAAAGGGTATTTTGTCTGATATTAAGATCGTGACTCTTGCTTTCTTCTGTGCTCTGTTCACCTGAAATTTTGTTTCCCATCATCCTCTTACTTTGAGTCTGTGAGTGTCCTTTCTGGTAAGATGAGTCTTTTGGAGACATATATTGTTGTTTCATGATATTTTATCCATTTTATCATCCTATATCTTTTCAGTGGTGCATTTAGTCCATTCGCATTTGGGCTAATTATTGAAATGTGAGAGTTTATTCCCATCGTGAGGTTCTTATAGAGTTTGTTGTTGTTGTTGCTGTTTGTTTGTTTTCTTTCTTTTGATTTTTGGGTTGATTAATGTGTGTTTTCAGATTTTTTCCTGCATTCTTGTGAAGGACGATTTTGTTCTTTTTTTCCTTTCTTCTGTGTTTAATACTTTCTTAAGTGTTTCTTGTAGAGCTGGTCTGGAGGCTGCTTAAGCTCTTAGGGATTGAATGTCTGGGAAAGATTTTAATTTTCCATCACTGATGAAGCTTAGCTTAACTGGGTAGGTAATTTTTTGTTGAAATTGTTTATCTTTGAGAACTTTGAAGATTGGGCTCCAAGCTCTCCTAGCCTGAAGTGTTTCTGTACATAAATCTGCTGCTATTCTAGTTATTCTTCCCTGGTAGATAGTCTGACCTTTTTCTCTCGCTTCCTTTAGGATTTTTTCTTTCATACCTACTTTGATAAGCAAATTACTATGTGTCTAGGAGTTGTTCTTCTCATTTGTTGTCTTGCAGGGGTTCTCTGAATCTCGTGTTTGAATAGTCACATCACTGATTAGATGAGGGAAGTTTTCTTGGATAATTTCATGGAATGTTTGTTCCAGGGTAGTCTCTGTCTCTCTATCTGCCTCAGAAATTCCAATTAATCTTAGGTTCAGCCTCTTGAAATAATTAATCATCTCTTGGAGGGTTTGTTCTGTCTCTTTAAGCTCCTTTTCTATATTTTTAACAGTTTCGGTTGGTTCCATATTTTGGTCCTCAAGCTCTGAGAATCTTTCTTCTGCTTGGCTAATTCTGCTTTTCATGCTTACCAGTTTATTATTTATTTCATTCATGGTATTATTTATTGTTGTTATCTCAGTCATCAACTCCTTCATTCTTTACTCTTGTATTTCCTCAATTCCATTTTTTCTCTCTATTAATGTATGGATATCTGTGTTTGTGGTTTGTGACCAGCCATTCTGGGGGCTCTTCATTGTTTGTGTTCTGAAGTCTGTATTCTCAGTGTCTGACCTCCCAGGGGTCTGTGTGAGACTCATATTCTTCTTTTGGTTTTTCTTCATTTGTGTAGATGATTTTCTTCCCCCCTCCCCACTTTTTTTTTAACCTCTTCTTTAATTCTGTTGTTAAGGGATGGGGGGTACCTTTTACTTCTGTTTGCTCAATCTCTTCTTCCTTATGTGGATCCTCTGGCTTTGTTCAATTCTGAAGCTGGACTGTGGGTTGGGGGCTAAACTTTTTGCAGTTTTGAGGTTTAATTGAGGGAAGCTGGGATTCAGAAACTATCTGTATATCCCAGTATCTGCAGACAGGTGTGTGGGCCCCCTGGAACCCACTCCCACTGCCTTACAATCTATCCATGCAGTGGGGGTATAGGTTTGCTCCCTTAAAGCAAAATGAGGTAAGAAAAAGGAGAAGAATGGAAAAAAGGAAGAAGGGGGATGAGAGGAAGGTAGAGAGAGAGAAGAATAAGAGGGAAAACAGACAAGTGTACCAACTAAGAAATAAAAAGAGATACAAACAAAGACAGAAAATATTTTTAAAAAACTAAAACATACAGACAACCATACAAACACACAAACCAACAAAACTCCCCCTATACTCTCCCTCCAAAAATACCCATACACAAACAGGAAGTCTAAAAAAAACAGCAATAAAACAGCAGAAGCAAAGCAAGTACAAAAACATAATCAAAACAGGAAGAAGAAAAAAAAGAAAACTAAAACAAAAAACCAACAAAAAAATGAGCAAAGCAAACAGACAAACAAACAAACAAACAAACAAAAAACTCACTCTGAGGTGGTTCCTGTAAGTCCAGCCCCCTTTCAGCTCTGATCTCCAGCCCCTCCCCTCTGCTCTCAGTACAGGCTGATAGGGTTGCTCTCAGTGTGGGTCAGATGCCCCACGAACTACTGTGTCCTGGAGGAGAGTGGATTAGATCTGGACTCACCCGGCTTGCTGCCTGTCAAGTCTCCCACTCAGATCTGACATGTCTGTATCCAACCCGGTGTGGGGGAGGGACCTCTTTCTCTCTGAGTTTGATGAGATTACCTCTATGTCCCAGGTTGGAGGCTGGGTGGAGCTGATTGTAGTTTTAATTTGACAGTGTGTCTGTGTCTCCTGTTGTTCCTACTGCATGCTGGTTCTGGGGCCTTCTCTGACTCTTGTGAGGGTCTCCTTTGGCCCACACTGGCTTCTCTTCTGGAGGCAGATTAGCTTGGATGGGCTTTCCTTTCTGCTTCATCTCTTCAAGGTATTTCCTTCAAGGCATCCTATTTAGTCAGTCTTTCTAGCATTTTCTGGAGGATGTTTGGTAGGCTCTGAACTATCTGTCATTGGATCAGGCGTGGGAGGGGCTTCTGAATGTTTAAGTCTGACCATGGCTCCAGAACATAGAGAACTTCTCTAGAATCTCAGGGCATCAGCAATAAAAAGGAGAGGAAGAGAGAGGCAACATTAAAGAAATCAAATTGGGCAAAAACCATTAAGTAAATAAACCAAGTTTCTGATGTCAATATTTTATTTTATTATATTATTTATTAATTTATTTTTAGAATTTCAGGCTCAGAGGCACCCTCCATCTGTTGTTAGTGCAGATGCACACCTTGAAGCAATGTCAAGGTGGGTATTGGTGGCCAGGACATGGACTTGCCTCAACTATAGTTGATTGCAAAGTGGCTGGAAATTTCTGGCATGCTGGGTAGTTCTGTGTTATCAGACCACCACAAGCCAGGAGCACTGTGTTTTTATTTTTACTTATTTATTTATTTATTTTTGAGTTGGAGTCTCACTCTGTCACCCAGGCTGGAATGCAGTGGCACGCTCCTGGCCAGTGCAGCCTCGACCAGTGAGACTCAGGAAATCCTTCTGCCTCAGCCTTCCAAGTAGCTTGAACCACAAGCACACATCACCACACACAGCTAATTATTTATTTATTTATTGTAGAGACTAGGTCTCACCAACTTGACCAGGCTGGTCTCGAACCCCTAGACTCAGGCAATTCTCTCGCCTCAGCCTCCCAAAGTGCTGGGATTGTAGGCTTCAGCCCCTGTACCTGGTCTGCATTGTGATTTTAAAATATTGTTATTAAAATAGCCAGACATGGTGGTGCATGCCTGTAGTTTTTGCTACTTGGGAGGCTGAGGTGTGAGACTCCTCAAACTCTTGAGAGTTTGAGGCTGCAGTGAGCTATGAATTGCACCACTGTACTCCAGCCTAGGTGACATAGCAAGACCTTGTCTCTAAAAAATAAAAATTAAATAAAATGTTGGCATTAGAGACTTGGTTCATTGGCTTTGTAGTTTTTGTCCAAACTTGGTTTCTTTAATGTTGCCCCTCCTCCCTCTCCTTTTCATCATTGATGCCTTGTTCTAGATGCAGTTCTAGCTCAAATAGTTTCTGGGCACTTGTCTTATTCTGGATAAGGCAGGCTATCAATAGACATGTTCATTTAGAAAAATAAGGCAGTTCTGAGAGCAAGCAATTTTTGAGACAGTGGGAACCTCTAGGAGGTATCAAGTGAGATGTGTGTCGGCAGAAAGGAAATGGTTAAAAGGCTTCTCATCAATAGATCCTCAGGACCTAAGCAATTCATTTCAATTTGTGCTCTTTAGTCAACAAGCCCAGGTGACTAAACTTTCAGTCTTTAAAAATGGGAAAGGTCTCTCAAAGCTTTTTCTCTAATAGGACAGAAGGATTCCCTTCCCAGCATAAAGGTTTATTGAAGCACAGAAATATTTTGCTAGCTGAGTGGTTTAAAAGAAAATTTATCTGCATTGCTGGTGATTAGACAAAGTCAGATTTCAGTCTGTGGGAAGCTGGGTAATGTTTGGAAGTAATGAGGAAAAGTCCTTAAGTAGGTCAAGAAGGGACTTCCTCAAGCTGACCACATCTTTCTCTCTTTTTTCTTTTACTGCTGAGGACAATATGTGCTCCAGTCTCCAGGACTGACTGTATTTCAAGAAACCATAAGTTGTATTTTCCCCAAGAACATCTTTCATCCCCAGATAGTACAGAACCACACTTGGTCGATAGCTCTTTGAGTACTGACTGCCTGGATTCTTGGATGTTTTAAGTGATGTTTGCTTTGTATTGACCCATTAAACATCTCAGCATTGCTATTTGTTGAGCCCTGTTTTAACAAACACGGGGACTCAAAATCATTTTAAAATGCTCTCTCCCTTAAAGAGTTTATAGTGTCATGAAGGTTTGAGTCATTCACAAACTAAAGTATGATAGGAAAAGGTTAAGTGGAGACAACATTGTTAGCGGCAAGAAACAATGGACTGCAAGTCAGAAGACCCAGGCTTTAGTCCTAGCACCACAATTAGCCATTAGAGTATCTGGTCTAGTCCCTTAACTGTTCCAACCTCAGTGTCCTCCTCTGGGAGACAAAGGGGTCAGACCAGATGACCTCTAAGGTGGTTTTAATGTCAGCTGTGTGAAATTGACAGTAAGTATTGTGGGACTTGTGGGAGACAAGGCTTGGGGGTTGGTCTTGATTCCAGTGAGAATTTGCAAACATGTCTGTTTAAACTTTCTCAGGGATGCCCCTTTCTCACTGGCCCCAGGACCCTCTCACCAAGTCAATGCATACAAAATCAATTTTTGTGTCTGTATCCTGTTTCTTCCTCCAAAGCCTCATATAGCAGTTTACAGAGAAATGGAAACCCAGCCTTAGTTCTAAATTGATTTGGCTACATTTGATACACTCTTCTTTTCTAGAATATGACTTTTCAGTTATAATAACCCAAAAGATTGCTTTTCACACCTTTGTCATTTTTATGATTATTTTTAAAGACTTCTTATGTTGCTCACAGTAGAACTGTCTGGTAGGTTTCAGCAGGTTCAAAAGTAACCAAACCAGAAGTGTCAAGACCTCATAATGAGACTAAGGGTTTGATGCATTTCTTTGTGTGAGAAAAAGGGGCACTCTCAATCCCAGTTACACGATTTTTGGTTAGGAAAAAAGAAAAGAAAGGGATCTCAGCTTCCATTGATAACCAGAGTTTAAATTACAACTCTGCCCTTGATTTGTTCTTAAGGTCACAAATGCTGGGCAGGAAAACCAATGCCAGTAACGGTGATGCCAGTACCTGAGAGGGTGATGTCAGCCCCAAAGTGGACTGAAGGCCAGGACTCGACATCTGGGCAGCTCAGATCCCAGGGTCCAAGCACTGTCTCTACCTGAACAGCTGCTTATCTGGACTCAGGGATCCAGAGAAAAAGAGCATCCTCTGGAGGCATAGACAGTCGGCATTTCCATCATTTGTATTTTTAAAGGACCAGAGTACTGTTAGGAAGACAGTCTGTGTTCTTCAGAGAAACAGAACCAATGGGAGTTTAGATAGGTAGGTAGGTAGGTAGGTAGGTAGGTAGGTAGGTAGGTAGATAGGTAGATAGATAGATAGATGAGAGATAGATTATAGATAGATAGATGATAGATAGATTATAGATAGATATCTCCTGGAGACCCAGGAGAGTAATGGCATAGTTCTAGTCCAAGTCCAAAGGCTTGAGGCCCAAGAGAGCCAATTATATGAGTTCCTATCTGAGTCCAAATCCAAAGGTAGGAGAGGACTGATGTCCCAACTTGAAGACAGTCGGACAGAGAGAAAATAATTCTCCCTTACTCAGACTTTTTATTCTATTCAGGCCTCCAGCAGATTGGATGAGGTCCACTTACATTAGGGAGGGTAAGTTGCTTTTCTCAGTCTACCAATTCAGATGTTAATCTCATTCAGAAACACCCTCACACACACTCCCAAAATAATGTTTGACTAAACGTTTGGGCACCCTGTGGCCCAATCAAGTTGACAAAATTAACCATCACAAAGGCTGTCTCTTGTATATAAGTGTTCTACTCTGAATTAAATTTAGGAGGAACTGCTAGGGGATGCCACTTCTGAGGGCTAATTAAAATGGAATGTTCCCTTCTCCTCCCACTTCCCCCCACAGCAAACATATTGGCAATCATTCTGTGAACTCTCTTCTCTTCTCCAAGCTATGGTTACTTAGTTCTCAAGAAAAAACAGAATATGAAGAATGGGAGGGAAATAGGCTGGGACTTCAGCAATACAGGTTCCTAGGATAAGATTATTTGAGCGGGCCTGCACACAAACGATTGTCCTCTCCCCTTCCCTAGCACCTCAACCAGTCCATTCCTTAATGGATGAGTTATCTGATGGAGCTGATCATCATCATTAGAGAAGGACACTAACAGAACAGCTCTTCAGAAAAATGACCCAGGCTGGGAATTGATCCGCCAGGGGATAATTTGAAAAGTGGAATCTGAAGCTCTGGCGGGCTCTAGAAAATTACTATGTTGCTCAATGGGATTAGTTGTCTAAGATGAAGAATATTTTCCTCTTGTACCATCCCATCTTCTGATTGTTCTTAATTCCCTGTTATGTGCCAATGGCTGGATCCCGTGACCAGCAGCCATTCTTGATCATTAACACTGTCCCAGGCACAGACAGTGCAGTAACGTGAAAGCAGAGGAAGTGCCTGGTAATGTTCTTTTCAAAGGAAAGGAATAAGCAAAAAAAGTACAAAATTGGAATTATGAGGAAATCATGCTGCCTCTCATCATAGTTTTCATGACCATCATTTATTTATTAGCACAGGAGTCATTTTCCTGATGTATTCCTGGACCTGCAGTCATCTCTTGAATTATCTGTCCCTCCCTGAGAGAGAGCAGCTTTGTGGCCAAGGGTGGGAGGTGTGACCAACCGAGGGGTCTGTGCCTTGGACTCAGCAGTCAGCATGCCACATGTGTTAGCAGAGGGTGACTGGTCAAAAAGTGTGTGTTGTGGGGGATGCTGATGTCTCAGTCAAGCCCCTTTCATAGACCTACCTCTGGCTGCCATATCAGAGAGGGAAGAGGAGGACTGTGGTGTTTGGCACTGTGGATTGAGAGAAGTTTGTAAAAAAACTAACCCTACTTAGGCTTGGAGAAGAGAAAAAGGTGTGAGTGCTAGGAGAGGGTGGTTTTGCTGTTGGAAGGCATTTTACACCTCCCCTGTATTCTGGGACTATCAGCATCATAGGTATTGCTGTTTGGTGGGTGGGGATAGATCTGATGGGGACAGAAGAGTAGTTGGCATGCAGTTCCTCCCTCCCTTCCTTCCTTTCTTCCTTTCATCCATCATTCTCCCTTCCTTCTTTTCATCCATCCATCCACCCATCCATTCATCTATCCATTTACCTATCCATTCATCAATGTAGCCCTTCATTTTTCATTAGCAGTACTTGTAGAATGGCCGCCATGTACCAGACATCACACTACGTGCTGAGGAGGTGAAGAATAAGGTCTGTTCTTCCCTCTAGGAGCTCATATTCCAGTGAGAGAGATAGCTAAGTAGACCAGTGATGACAGAGTGAGGAACACTCTAAGATCACCTCTCAGAGCTCAGGGTGCCTTGATGAGTTCGGGGTGCGTTGATGAGAAGAGAGGCCTTCTATTGAGACTCTGAAGAGAGAGAGAAGGCTCTCTGGAAGAGAGTGTTTCAGATGTGTCCTGGAGGATGAACACATTATGGGGAACGTCCTTCCCTCAGTAGAAGTTCTGGCATGACTTCCCTTCCCTGTTGCAGTGGGAGACAAATCACTCATCCAGGGGTTGGGTCCCCTTTCCACCCACATCCAGATGAGGACAACTTACCCTACCTTCCTCCCCCTTACTCATCCTCATCTGAAACCTTTCATTTTCTGATGTTTTTCTTCCTGCTGTGTAGAGATGTCTTTTAGATCTCTTTCCTCTTAAAATTTTAATACAACAATAAAACCCTCCCTTGACCCCAGTTTATGGGTAGCTACCTCCCTATATTCTTCTGTTCATACTAAGCATCCTGAAACAGCAGTTAACACATCCTGTCACCTTTCCTTCTTCAGATGTCAACAGACAGGCTTCTTTCAAAGGGACAATCTGTTCCTGTCACTGCAGCTTCCTGGGCAGTGGTCCCAATGTTCTCTGTCTTCAGTTAGTGGATACTTTCAGACCTTTGCTTGCTGACCAATGGGTCGCATTGACATGGCTGCGTGTTCCTTCCTTCCCAAAACTTTTTTTTTTTTTTAACATTTCAGGGACACCAGTCAGTTCTTCCTTCTGGACAGCCCTTGGTTTTTCCCTTTTGGGGTACCCCTTATTTATGTATCCTCAACTGCTCCTCACCTCACACCGTGCTAATCCCAGAAGAGTGTGCCCACCTGTGTCTTCAAATGCTGCCTGTGCACAGATGCACTGCTTAGGGCACATGGAGCTTCCACCTCCTTCTCCAGCTGATGGTCACACATCTCTACCTGTTATCCTGGAGAGCACAGACTCGCTGTGCCTCTCACCCTTCTCCCCAGGTCCACGCTTCATCTTGTCCTTTCAACCTGAGTGCATGGCACCACATTTACCTCAAAACCAGTGTCAGAACCGGGAAGCTGTCCTCAACATCCCTTTTCTGACTGACTCCCAAACCTGGCCCCCAGCTTGCCAGTCGCCAGGTTTTGTGACTCTGTGTCCTTAATATCTCTTGTGGCCTTCTCCCTTCTCCATTCTCTGCCTTATTTCTGATTTGCCGCTTCTCACCTGGATGACTGCAGTAGCCTTGAAATTCTACAGTTCTCAAATGCTGGCCCTCAGACAAGTGCTGGGTTGGTTGTCTAGAAGCAGGCCCCACCCCACGCAGAGAGGCTTTTGTTCAGGTGGTCTGTCTTTTGATCAAGGTGCCTCTATGATCCTGAGGTGGCCTGGGAGCTATTTCAGATTATCTTCCGTCCCCCTTCCTGGTCTGTACCCATCAGTCCTCCACTTGGGCACCAGAGAGATCATTCTAAAGGCAAATCTGATCCTGACCATGTCCCTGCTCAAAACTCTGAGTCCCGCTCCCCTATCCCCTATCTCCTGTATCATGTCCAAATAGAGACTTCAGGACTTGCCTCCACTGTCTCTTCCTTTCTCCCCAAGGTCCTGCCTCCAGTAGACATCCTGCCCCCAACCTGGCAGAAACACCTCTTTCCTTAAAGGTGCTCAGAGCTTCTCAGCTCCGTGCCTTCTGATCTGTACCGTGGTGCCCTTCCCCCCTCTGACTGGCTGATATCTGCTCTGCATAAAGATTTGGGTCAAGGTCTCCCAGAGGTTTACCCCCATCTTTGTTACAGCATACCCACCTTGTCCTTCTGTAACCACTCAGTGACTGATACATTTACCCTACCCCAATATTATTAGAACAGAGACTGGTTCTATTTGACCTACATGTGAGTGAGAATGACTCCCATAAAGACTGCCAGAAATGTCCATACCACCCAGGTTTCAGGACTCTGAATATCTGTGCTTCTAGGCTTTCTAAGCTATATGAAACCATGGCTGTTAATGTTGCCACTTCAACCCCGTCATGGATATACATTTAAAAGGACCCTCTATGAGATTGTTCATCCTTTCAGATGGGAGGAAATGGTGGAACACTCATCATTTAGGAAGCATTTGATAACCCAGAATACTCTCCCTTGGAATAAAAACATACAGCCCTCATTTAATGACTAATACCTCTCTGTTGGGCTGGAACACGACTTGCCTGCTGGGGTGCTTCTCAACCTTAACAGGATGGTGGCAGCTGCTGCCACCTATGAGAGCAGGGTAGAGGAGGTTGGATGATGTCACCTTTGTAAAAGCATCAGATCTGCTCCTGATTAATACGTACAAGTGTCAGATGTAGATGGATGCTGTCCCCTTCTCCCACTTGCCTTCTTGATGTTTCCCTCACTCATTATCTTTGCACAGAATGGGTACTTTAACAATGACTTCTGGACATCCTGCCAATGTCTTGCCTCCTGTGCTGTGTAGCTTTCAGGACAGCAACACTGGCAGAGGGTCATGAGGCCAGGTGGGGAGGGAAGCAAGTGAGTCCTACATGAGCACATAAAAGTTGGGATGGGGAGAGTTCACCTACCAGCTGAAGACCTCTAGCAAGCCCAGTATATTAGAGAGGATCAGATATCTCATGAGTCCAATATCTGGGCATCACCTGGAAACCTGGTAAATCCTCCGATAGCCCCAATGATACCCACTGCCTCCTGGGTCTGGTTTGACTCCTCTGCCATGTCTTGATGGTGTTTAGCCCAACCTGACACCAACAGACAGCACTGAGGGTGGGGGCAGATGGGCACACCAACTCCCATCTAGGTAGACTTATGCATGTTTGTTCTTGGTACCTATTCAATATGGATTTGTCAATTGATTTTATAAGAAAAATGGAGTTGAATGCCTCTGTAGTGCTCAGAAGTTTGGGGTTCAGAAGTTTGCCTCCTCCCTTCGAGGGCACATTTGGAGGCTTATGTACATGGAAGGGCTTTCCTTATCTTTGACCTTCCTTGACCAGCTCATGGCATTCATGTTTGTTTCAAAGATCTGCCTTCATTTCAGCTGTCTGGGCACAAAATTTCTTAGACCCCTCCCTCATCCCAACATCTAGTCAGTTGCCAAGTGGAAGGCTGGAACCCAAGTGTCCCAGACACTGGGGTCCTCCATGCTGTTTCCATCCCTCTTATGTCCTCTCAGGCCCCATGAGCTCTTACCCACACCCTTGCCTTGGTCTCCTGACTAAGCTGGGCTCATTCTCCTTCAGTTAGTCCCTCAAGCTGCTATCCCTATCATCATTTATTCATTCAGCAAACAAATATGAAGCACTTTCTATGCAGGACACTGTGGTGGATTCTGGGATTGCCAGTATGAAAGAATCACAAGACCTGTCCTTGAAGGGTTCATAGTCTGGGAGGAGAGGTGGTCATCACAGCCTGGGAAGAAGGCAGCCATTCCGCAGATAATTCAGTACAGAGCTATGCTCACACTATAGCAGTGGAACAATGGGGATGAGGTGGGGGTAGAGTGGGATTAAGAAAGGCAGCTGGGAGGAGGAGAAACTTGAATAGGCCTTGAGGAGTGGGTGTTTCCCTGGCAGATAGGGGGTGGAGGCAAGGGGAAGGAGAAAGGTGGGCATCTCAGTCTGTCCCTACCACATACCCCATGTTATAACTGTTATATTCACCTGCTGCTCCCTAAACACACCCTGCCATCTCCCAGTCCCTGTCATTGCTCATGCTATTCCCCCTGTTAAAATACTACCCTGCCTTCCCACATTGAATTCTGTCTTGAGATTTGACCCGTCCTTCAAGGGCAGACTCAGATGCCATCTCCTCCTTGTCCTTCTCCTCCTTGTTCTCCAAAACACTTTTCCTTGCTCCACCCTTCAGCATTTTGGTTTCTGTTCTGGCCCTTGTCAATTTATATCCCTTTTGTTTGTCTACATTTCTCCTTCTCCATACTGGTACAGCTTCCTTGAAAGACTAACTTGACCATTAAACTGAAAACTCTAATGAGTGCTCTTCTGAGTAATGAGCTAAAGGCAGAATGAAGTATGCACTAGAATGCCCATGTCCTTGACTTTGTTGTTGGTGTAATTGGAGTGGTCCCGGGCATATGACATAATACAGTATCTGCCATTTCCATAGGCATTAGAATTATATATTCTCCTAATATATTCTATATTTGTATAAATACATAATAAGAGGCATCTTTTCCTCTCTCTGTCAATGTAGGGTTTGATGACCTTCACGTGTGTGCTGACCCCGACATCCCCGAGAATGGCTTCCAGACCCCCAGCGAAGGGGTTTTCTTTGAAGGCTCTGTAACTCGATATCACTGCCAAGACGGATACAAGCTGAAGGGCTCTGCAAAGAGACTGTGTATGAAACTTTTTAACGGAACCCTAGGCTGGGCCCCAAGTGGTAAACCCATCTGTGTGAAAGAAGGTAAATGCCTCTCCACAGAAGCCATTCACATACCTTGGCTTGCATGGGTTGCAGGGATGCAGAACTCCATGTGACAGGAAGTTTAATACCTGGACTGTTCTCTCCATGTCAGGGCTGAGCCTGCATGCTGACCGGAGAGCAGGAGTATGTGATGAGGGCTGGGGTAGGGCATCAATTAGTCTCCGCATTAGAAGTAATAGTCTTTTTTTCTCTATCTCAATTACAACCCAATTTATCACCATTTTTGTCAATGCAGGAGAGCAACTCAGATAACCTTGGGGCTATTTATTATTAGCCTGCCAACTCAGCACTCATTTCCATGCTACTCAATAAAAAGCGCAGTAAATATATTGTGCAAAACTGTATTTAGTGATACAGGGATGTATGTTGCTCAGCGGATTAAGTCAATTACTACTTACCAGTTCTGTGTTAGACATGATTCATTTAAGAAAAGAAAGAACTGTGACAAGCAGTGACAGATTGGCAAGGTAGACGTTTATTTCCAGCAATTATTCTTAAATGTATTGGTAGTGACAAGATATTCATTTACTTCCAGCAATTACCCTACATCAGTGGTTGAAACAACTTTATATACTTTTTTTTGGTTTTTACTCTACGTAGATACATTTAGAGTTTTAAAAAATGCATTGAGTTTAATTAATTGGAACGCCAAATTGTCGATGATGTATCTCAGAGGATCAGCCTGGCTGAAGTTGAATCAAGAATTAATTCTGGCCCCAAATTTCCATGAGGCATAGAACTTGTATTTCAGTAAGTTCATTAGGAATTAGTTTTGGTTTCTTTTAATACCTTTATTCATTCAGCAAACATGTATGAAGACTTCCCAGAGATATACTATGATTTAGGGACAGATCTGTTCTAGACCCAAGGCTTGTCACTGTTTCCAGAACTACTCCTGGTCTTTCAAAATCCTTAGTGATTTTATTTTGAGATGGAGCTTTTATAATAGTGATATGTGAGCCATTATAGGGATTTACTATGTATTTCCTTTCTGAAACTTGTTAAATAATTGAATCCGACAGACATGTTTTAGTACCTATTATGTGCCTCCTTACAGAAATTGTACAAGATGGGTAAGGTGGTACCTTGCCCTTAAAGTACTAGATCTCTTTGCTTTTATTTAAAAGGCATTTTTTTAAAAAGCCAAATTTAATATGACAAAGATTTAAGGTTTTTTTAAAAAAAATAAACTCATTTTTTCCTCTTGCATGCAGCTCATGCCAGCTGTGGTTTCCCCAAGATTCTATTTAAAGCTTACTTGGGGCGACCTCCTCAGGTCCCCTCTCACTCTGGGAGCTTTTCTGTCCTCTCAATAAATCCTGCTTTCAAAAAAAAAAAAGTTTACTTGGTTCCTATAACAGACTTCCCTGCAAAATCTATGGCCTATGTTACCCAATGCTTAAAAACCATTCAAGCTCAGGAACATTAGAAAATAAAGAAGACAAAAAATACTGCCCATGATGAAGGCTTTCTGTTATTTTATCATAATGGAAAAAAAAAAGTTTATCACTTTTTAGATGAGCTTCTTTCCAGCCAGCGTTGTACATAACTATCATACATAGTATATAGTCATTCCAAGAAAGGGTGTGAGAAATCATCTTGAAGTAGGACTCTTCTCTTGTACAGATTTGTGAACAATTCTTTTTTTTTTTTTTTTTTTTGGAGTCGGGGTCCCACTTTATCGCCCAGGCTGGAATGCAGTGGCATGCTCATGGCTCACTGCAGTCTTGACACCCTGGGCTCAGGCAATCCTTCCACTTTAGTCTCCCGAGTTGCTGGGACTACAGTTGCATGCCACCAAGCCCAGCGAATTGTTTGATTTTTTTTTTTTTTTTTTTTTTGTAGAGATGAGGTCTCACTCTGTTGTCCTTGTTGGAGTGTGAACAATTCTTAACACCTAGCCCCAAATGTGTAGGGAGGGAATTGTTCGTGAGGAGACAGCAGAGAATTGGCCGGCTTTTTTATTATGTAACCAGATCTCTGCATTCCAGTTGTGATGTTGTGAAGTTTGGAAGAACAGGCACTGCCTCTCTACAATGGGATGTTTATCTTTAATCTTAGTGGTAATTTTGATGGTCTTTGAAAGATCTGTATAAGGAGATTGTATTATTATTCTGATGGTGGAGAAAATCACCACTGTTAACATTCCAGACTTTCTTTATTACATGTGGTTTATAGGGGGCTGGGAGGGGGACCTAGAAGTCTGTATCATGCATGTCACATAGCAGTGAAGAAGCTAAACTTTCTTTTTCCTTCTTTGTAAATGGTCCTTGCCTTCTGCTCAAGTTGTATGCCAGGCTAATGGTAAAGACTGCAGAATTTGTTTCCCTTGCAGGGTGATTCTTAGAAGGCTAATGAATTTTTGTAGTGGTGGTAATAGTAATAACAATAACAATTTATCACATTTTTATAGGTCATTAAAGTTTAAGTGTTTTCAGATTTGCTGTTTCATTTAACATGCACAACCAGCCTATAAGTCTTATTGTTCTCATTTCCTGATTAGGAAACTGAGACCCAGAGAGGTTCACTCACTTTGTCAAGGCCACACAGCTGATAAGCAAGCAGCAGAGCTGGACTTAATCCTGTCAGCATTTTATTCCTCTACTAAGTTGTCTGACCTTCTTTATGTCACAACAGCCTCTCTCTAATCAGTTATACAAGAGCACATTGGTACAACAGATGACATCTTCCAGGTTTTGGGTTGAAGGGACTCATAGAAATCCTATAATCTAAGCCTTCATTCTGATTTAGTTTGACCTGTAGGAAAACTGGGTCTCAAATCAGTTAAGAGCCTTCCCAGAGTTATATGATGATTTAGGGACAGATCTGTTCTAGCCCCAAGTCTTGTCACTGTTACCAGGACTCCTTCCAGTCTTTCATGCTGCAAGCCAGTTCTGTTTGAGATGCAGATTTTTAAAATGGTTCTCATATGCATTTAAAACTCTTTATGACACTCAAGTGCTCTACAGAAGCAAGATGGTATTAGGTGACTATTCTCTTGGGTGCTCACAGATTCCCTCTCTTTTATTTCTACCTCATTCTGCCAAATGTATAGTCACCTCCCTTCTCACATGGCCTCCTCATTCCAATCTAAATTGCCTATTCCAACTGAACTCAATTTATTGAAGTGCAGACTTACAGAATGGTTACTACAGGGGATGAATTTATTTTAAGTCTTCAACCTGAGAGATGTACGTGCCTTTTCAAACTGTTTCTGCAAGGCTGGAGCCTGCATAACTCTAAGCATGGGTGAAAATGTCTATGGTCCAGGGATCAGGGGAGTTGGCCCATTGGGTGGAGAGGAGACCCTGGAATTGGCAAAGGACTGAAAATACGCCCTGTGGCACAGGGCTGATAGCATACTAGGTACAGGGCTGATAGCATAGTAGGTACAGTGATTGCCCACAATCTGGGCCACTTCCTTTCCAAAATCTCTCAATGAGTTCTACTTAAATGGGACACTTGCTGAATAAATATACCCATTTCCTACATTTCATGAGAAAAGGTAGAGGTAGAATAAGATTGACTTTACTCAATTCACTTTACAAACGTTTATTCAACAAATTTGGCATATCAAAACATGAAAGATGCTGTTCCCTCCCTGAAGCCCTTGCAAAGGGTGGGAGTCAGACTTTGCATGGTGATTCAGACTTTGGTTTGCACACTATAAAGAGTCAGTAAATTGAAAAAGTAAATATCCCAAGGATACTAAAAGAAAACCAATTCCGGGTCCATGTATATTATGAAAAAATATTATACAAGAGAGGGGAGAAGAATACGGCTATGACTTGCCAAAACCAGTTGGTTGTCAATGCCTATGACTTGCCAAAACCGGCTGGTTATCAATCTTAGTGAAAATATTTCCTTCCTTAACCATCTTTTGGTGCACCTGGGCTACAGAGTACATCTCAGCCCTGATGGCAGCTGTACTAGCTAGCTAGAAGCTTTTGTTTTTGTTTGTTAAGTAGAGAACTAAGTAACTAACTGCACACAGTTCCCGGGTGAGGTGAGCCTTACTTAGGCCATGAGGCAATGTTGCATAGCACCCCAGTTCCTCCTCCCTTCAGATCCTCATTCCTGGGAAGGATGTTGATGACATTTTTAAAAGCCAGATCCCTCTAGCAGGAGCTTCAGCAACTGGTGGATTCAGGGTGTCCCTTGAGCAACTTTGGATGTAGACAACATACTCCTTGTGCAGAAAGACAAATCTTTCTTTTAGTTTCCTTTTGGGGGGCATGTGGTTTTGGAGACTAAACTAGAACTGCTGCAGACTTAAATTTTTATGAAATGGGGTTTTAATGTTTGAGGACTTCTTCACAGAGCTTTTCTCTGTAAGGTGAGGGAGAACTTTTCTCTTTTTTCTCTTCTTCCTTGAGCAGCTCTGAAAACAGTCACTGGTTGCATTGCCCCTTTGGTTTCAAATCAATTTCAGGTAAATTCATATTGTGCAAATAAGGTATTTTCATGAAGCTAGAGTCCCGCAGGTCTAGCAGACATCTTGTTTAAGTGAGAGCCTTCCAGAGCAGGTTCCCAGAGCAACTTAAAACCACCATGGGGCTCTTCTTAATCCCCAAGTCATGCTATGGAGAGAGCTGACATGTGTCTCCACAGAGTGGCGCTTGTTTTGAAATGAACTGACTGAGAAGACTTCTTCAAGAAATTCTTTCCCTGTAATTAGCCAGTCAGTTCCTCTGAGTTAGAGAGGGAAAGAGGGGTCAAGCAGAAGACAGAAGGATTATTTAAACTGCATATCTAATGTAGCCCCAAAAGCACTACCTCTGTAAACTGAGCCCATCCTTGGGATGGTGTTCATCCTATGAGAACAGACACCCACCAGGGTAGCCATGGGCTCTTGCTTAAAACCTTGGGTACAACCTGCAGGACCATACAAAAAGCAAGACTTCAAGGTGGGACCTGTGGCTGTGGAGTAAAAGGAAACTTGGTTTGTCTTTGTGAGGTTTGCCTAACCACCCAAAGAATGACCTCATCTGGCCTTTCAGCACTTTTCCGGGAGAGGTCTCCTGATCTAGGAGGGAGATGTAGGCACAACTGACATGCGATCGCCTTCTGCATGTGATGTCCAGCCCCAGGCACTCACTAGATGTTGCTATTTATTGCCTGCATGTCTGAGCAGGCAGTTCTCATCCACAAGGAACAACAAGGGGGCCCAACAGCAGCTGCGTGTTCCTTGCCTGTCTTCTTTAGTCACCATGGGGCTGGTGGAGCCCGTTGCCTCCGTTGTCACCTGACGCTGTCACAGCCTTTAGGTAGGGGGTCCAGTTGAGATGTGCATCCCCTAGGTGGGCCTTTGCTCGTGAGTATTCATACTGAACTCCTTCAGGAGCTGCTGATTCCACCCCCCACACACACACCCGGCCTTTACTACTGTTACTGAGGTTTGGGTTTCAAGCACCCTTAGCTCCAGCTATTTTTAATTATTTGCACACAAAGGAAGCACATGGGCATTCTTCCCTCCCATAGTTCTGATTGACTTGGTGCACACTTTATAGTTGCTTTGGCTGCAATTAATAGGGTCAATGCATAACATGGTCAATGCAGTTGAGTCTGAGTTCTCTATAGAGCATTGTGAATTGAGTTGCCGACCCCACGTCATGAACTTTGGGGGTGCTGACAAAGGTAGACAGGAATGCAGAGAGGCAGCAGTTGAATGAGAAGGAGGAACATTCATGGACATCAGTTCAGAACTGTTCCCCACCCTCGTTCACGACAGGCAAAGCCTCCTTTGGCATTCCTGCACCCTTCCCACCCCAGCACTTACACCTGTTCCTGGTCTGCATGTCACCTTTGTTTCCCCTTCCCCAATAAGACTGCAGTGTTTTAAAGGGATGTCTAGCATATGGATCAGGTGGCTGTGCTTTATTTATTTTATTTTGAAATTGACAAATAATTTACATATTTATGGAGTACATATACATATAATGTATAATGATCAGATCAGGGTGATTAGCATTTCATCACCTCAAACATCATTTCTTTGTGTTGGAAACATTCATTATCCTCCTAGCTATTTAAAATGATACCCTCTGTGTATTCTTGTTAACTATAGTCATCCTATAGTGCTGTAAAACACTAGAACTTATCCTCCTGTCTGGCTATAATTTTGTATCCTTTAACAAATCTCTCCCTGTCCTTCCCTTCTCTGCCTCCAGTACCCTCTGTTCTACTTTTCACTTCTATACATCAACTATTTTTTAGCTTCCACATGTGAGTGAGAACATGTGGTGTTTAACTTTCTGTTCCCATCTTATTTTACATAACATAATGTCCTCCAGTTTCATCCATGTTGCCATTCATTCTTTTTTGTGACTGGATATTGTTTCATACGGTATGTATACCAAATTTTCTTCCTCCTTTCATCTGTTCTTGGACATCTAGATTGATGCCATGTCTTAACTATTGTGAATAGTGTTGCAGTAAACATGAGGGCCTGTGCTTATATGCATTATCTTTTTTAATTACTACAGTAACCTACAAAGTAGGTTCTGTTGCCTTATTTTACAGATTAAAAAGTGGAGGTTCAGAGAGGCTGAATTTCCCAGGGTCTCATGGGTGGTGACAGAGTTGACCACCTGCATTAGAACTTGTTAAAAATACATATTCAGACCTCCTGCATTCAAATGTTAAGGGGAACTAAGGAATTTGCATTTTTAAAGAATCACCCAGCTGATTCTTACACATGAACATTGGAAACCCACGTATTCAATGACACAACCTGATATAGCTCTGCAAAGGGGAAGAGAACATAATTTTCCCTAGTGTTCAACAAGGATCTTTGGAGATCATTAATTCTTAGAATCAGAGAATATCAGTATTGTCATTTTTACAAACAAGAGTTTAGGTGACATACCCAAATTACACAGTGAGTCAGCTGGGAATTGGGCCAGCATGCTGACTCCTCATCCAGTGCTCTTTCTATGTCCTGGTGATATGCAACCCAGGTTGCATGTCAGAGTCACCTGGGGAACTTTCAGAAATGAAAGTGCCTGTGACTCACTCCAATAGACTCTATTTTAGTTGTTCTGGGCTTGGAAGCCCAGACATGGAGGCAGATTAAGTGTGCAATCAGGTACCCCTTCCAATGGCACTTTTGGCCTCCATTTTCCTCATTGCCTAGTTGCTGGTAGAGGTGGCATAGACCACAGGAGGAGAGCAGGATCTGCCGTGTCTCCCACTTGCTATGTCTCCATGCTGAACCCTTCTTCATTCCAGTTCTTTGTAGAGAGCAAAAAAGGAAAAGAAAATCATTCATTCATCAAGAATTATTTTTAAGTACTTGCTAAAATATTTTGGCTCCCATAGACTGGACCAGGATTGCTATAAAAGATGAATAATTTGATGTTAAAAAGGTTCTTTAGCTTCCTGAGGAAAAAGTGCAATGTGAGTTTAAGTATTATTATTACATGATACATTTTTAATTAAAAGATTCAGCTTGACTTATAAGCTGAAGCTGGCAGTAAAGTTGGCAAGTAACTCCTTTATTCACTGAAACTGTGGGGTGCAGGCATTTTTCAAAGGCAGGTAGTTGTACTCCTGTTTTACAGTTTTACAGTTACTCATATATTAAGGTGAGTTGTCTCCCAGCTCCAGAGGCTTCACCAAAACAGATGGATGCTTTAAAAATATTTTATTTGGGATTCTTTTCTTTTCACGTGCATTCTCTATCATCTAAAATTTCTTTCTTGTTGCCTTAGATATGGATGATCAGAAACCACAGCCTAGACCCACAGGGGCAAGTATTTGCATGCCTTCCCCTAAGACATTCTCTCCTCATTTTCTATCTTCTAAGGAGGGAAGGAGCAGAGGGGTGCCTCTACCTGTCCCTGGGTCCACAATCATTTCTTATTTATGCTGCTGCTAACAGAAGTCAATGCTCTCCTGTACTCCCTCCCTTGTGGCTTCCATGAGAGTTTCATTTTTGTTTGTAAAAAAGATTTCTTCAACTTAAATGTGGTCATGACTTGAAAGAAAAAAAATCCCGAGGAAACAAGGTCAGGTCAGACTGTGCAGATCTAGCCAAGATAAGTGACAGAAATGATCAGTTATCATTGTTGCAAGATGACAGCTGAACCACCACAGACAAGGGTTCATGAGCCTGTACAGCCGAGCCCTTGTAAGTGTGGAGGGGACGTCCAAATCACAGCAGCTGTTACTTCTGAGCTGGCTGCCTCATAGTCTCCCCATCACATGGGCGCTGCCACCTCACCCTTTCTGTACAGGGGCCACGAGGTAGGGAGTTGTTTGAAGTCTCAGAATTGTCAGGCAAATGGAAAACAACAACAACATCAACAGCACAGGCTCAGATCCTTGTCAGCTCCTGTAGAAAGGTCACAAAATGATTGTTAGCAACCTTGAATACCAAGCTGACTGTGGGGATTCCCCAGAAAGCCGTTTTTTACAAGCTCACTACTGAAACTACCCAGAATTAGGTTGGCTGCTTATGAAAAATGCAGGCCTGCCCCCACGGGGGTCCTTCCAAACCCATCGCAGATGAAATTCATCTTCTCTCATGCCAGTCTCGAACAGTTTGGGGCTGGCCATGGCTCCCCAGCCAGCATCTTGTGAGTGCTATTACCGATTCAGACCTCCTTGGAATCCCACGCTGGGTCTGCAAGCATGGGAGGCCTCGGTGCGCAGAGCTGCCCCAGCCTGCTCGGATTAGAGTCTGTTCTTTATTACATTTGTCTGACACAGCTGGAAGGGATGGGCCGGGGCTTGTTAAATTCCGAGCCAGCCTTTGCGTTTTGATTACTGTCTTCGGGCTATTCAGTCACCTAGACTGGCCTTGCATATCCCACGAGCAGTGGTTCTCAATGTTTGACTTCATGGCAATTGCTTGGGTGGGTTGTGCGGGTGTATGAAAAATGCACGTTTCCAGGCCCCACACTCAGAGACTTGTATGCACAAGAGACCTGAATTCAGCAGGCACTTCTAGGTGATTCTCACGTAGGCGGGCCTCTGAGGACTTCTTGAGATGCTTACCATGGGCGCATGGGTAGAATCTCTGCAGGTCATCAGCCCATGAGAAGGGCATTTGAAAAGCCTCATTTTATTTTTCTTGTGAACGCACCTCTGGCCACCAAGTGCTTTTAATCTACTTCCTTGTTGTTGCATGGGAGGACTACTTTCCAGAAGGTGGAAAACGACCCCAAAGTTTCTTTAATGATAAAAATAATTACAATTGTGTTTATCAAGAGAAAAACAAAAACAAAAACAAAACCCAAAAAACAAAAAACAGGTAGATTTGCTTTCCAGGACAAAACTCTGAAACAAACCTAGTTTCTCCAACAGCCTGCATAATCTACATTAAGAGAGCGAATTACCTTCTGAACATTTTCTGGCAAACAATTAAGGTTTTATGCTTTCGAGAATTTCAGTGCCACCTCAATGTATTTAGTCATTCATTCCCCCAAATTCTGTGAAGCACTCTCGGCTTGTGGGGCCCAGAGGCTCCAGTTGAGTTGAGAAAGATGACTACATTTGCAGTGAATTTCCTTATTCTTCTTTCTGAATTAACTTTGTTACTGTTTTAACCTATTTAAAACTCATGGAATGAAGCGCTTATGTAGAAAAGTGCACAAAATGGAACAATCCAATGAACTATCACAAAGCAACACCAGTGTCACCACTATCCAGGAGAAGAAATGATCCATTGCTGTCATGCCAGAAGCCCCCTCTGATCACTGCCTCCTTCCTCCCTCTCAGTGGAATCCCTCCCTCCCTCCCCTCTCCTCTCCTCCCCTCCTCTCCCTGCCCCTCCCTCTCTCCCTCCCTCTCTCTCCTTTTCTCCCTTTCTCTCTCTCTCAAGTGTTTTAGATTCAGGGGTACATGTGCAGGTTTGTTACATGAGAATATTGCGTAATGAGGTTTGGGCTTCTGTTGAATCTGTCACCCAGTGAACATAGTTTCTCAATCTTTGACCCCTTCCTTCCCTCCTCCCTTTTTTTTTTTTTTTTTTGAGTTGGAGTCTCACTCAGTCGCCTAGACTGGAGTGCAGTGGCTGTTCCCAGCCACCGCAGCCTCGACCTGCTGGGCTCCGGTGATCCTTCCGCCTCAGCCTTCCAAGTAGCTGGAACTACAGGCGCACGCTACCACGCCCGGCTAATTTTATTGGTTTATTGTAGAGATGAGGTCTCGCCAAGTTGCCCAGGCGGGTCTCGGCCTCCCAAAGCACGGGATTACAGGCTGAGCCACCGAGCCCGGCCCCCTCCTCCCTTTTGGAGTTCCCAGTGTCTACTGTTCCCATCCTCAGGTCCTTGTGTACCCATTGTTCAGCCTCCACTTATAAGTGAAGAACATGCAGTATTTAGTTTCCTTCACTTAGGGAACTTATTTCCTGAGCTGTAGTGATCATTTCCTATGGTAACCACTTAGTTCAGAAGCATGTGTTCCTAAACGTAATACTATCTCAAGTTCATTTGTGTGTGCCTTATTTTTAAGTTTATACTTGGAATACTTCTTAAGTTTATACAAGAAATTGTAAATTAAGGCTTATTTTATATCTGACTTTTTTTGCTTTATGTTTATGAAATCCATGCATGTTATTGCATGTAGTGTAGTTTGATCATTTTCATGGCTGCACAGTGTTCTATTATATGAATATATCATTAACTGAACATTCTAATGTTAATGGAAATTTGTTTTTTTTCCAATTGCCTTCCATTACAAATAGTGCTGCTATGCATGCACATGTTTAGACATTCCTCTTGGAGATTCTATCACATCTCTGTTGGTTATTCACCTGAGTGGAGTTGCTGAGGCATGGGATATACATATTTTCCTCATTAATAGGTACTGCCTTTTTTCCAAGTGGTTGTACCGATTTACACTCCCACCAGCAGTAGACTTGTTCAATCTTTTAGCCGTTTGGTAGTTTTGTAGTGGTAGCTCCTGGGTTTTGTTTGTTTGTTTGTTTGTTTGGGTTTTTTTGAGTTGGAGTCTCACTCTGTCGCCCAGACTGGAGTGCAGTGGCACACTCCCGGCCACCGCAGCCTCAACCTGCTGGAGTCCGGCCATCCTTCCACCTCAGCCTTCCAAGTAGTTGGAACTACAGGCGTGCACTACCACACCCGGCTAATTTATGATTTATTGTAGAGACGAGCTCTCACCAAGTTGCCTGGGTGGGTCTCGAACCCACGGGCTCAGGCAATCTATTTGCCTCGGCCTCCCAAAGTGCTGGGATTACAGGCTGAGCCACCGAGCCTGATCAGTAGCTCCCGGTTTTAATGTGCATTGCCTTGATAAATAATGAGGTTGAGCACCTGTGTGTGTGTGTGTGTGCATGTTTTGGCCAGCTTGTTATTCTCTCTTGTGAAGTGCCTGTTTAATTAACTTCCCATGCATCTATTATCTGTCTTTCTCTTATTGATTTTTAGGAGTTTTAAAAATACATATACTAGATACAAATCCTTTGTTGGTGATAGGTTCTGCAGAAATCTTCTGTTCAGCTGCTTACGTTTTCACTCTCATCTTCATTGTCTTTTCATAAACAGAAGATTTCTATTGTAATGTAGTCAAATGTATCAATATTGTTCTTTTTTCCTTTATTTCAATAGTTTTAGAAGATACAGATGGTTTTTGGTTACATAGTAGCATTGTATAGTGACAAAGAAGTCTGGGCTTTAAGTGCATCTACCACCCCCATCTGTGTACATTGTACCCCATAGGGTGATGTTTTGTCCCTCCAACCCTTCTCACCTCCCCATTCTGAGTCTCCAGTGTCCATTATATCATTCTCTATGCCTTTGTATATCCTTAGTTTAGCCTCCACTTATAATTGATAACATGTGGTGTTTGGTTTTCTGTTCCTGAGTTACTTTTTTTTTTTTGAGTTGGAGTCTCACTCTGTCGCCCAGACTGGAGTACAGTGGCCACTCCCGGTGACCGCAGCCTCGACCTGCTGGGCTCCAGCGATCCTTCTGCCTCAGCCTTCCAAGGAGCTGGAACTACAGGCGTGCGCTACCACGCCCGGCTAATTTTTTGATTTATTGTAGAGATGAGGTCTCACCAAGTTGCCCAGGCGGGTCTCGAACCTGCAGGTTCAGGCAGTCCACTCACCTCAGCCTCCCAAGGTGTGGGATTACAGGCTGAGCCACCGAGCCTGGCTCTGAGTTACTGTTGTTCTCCAATTCCATCCAAGTTGCTGCAAAACACACTAATTCTTTTTGATAGCTGAGTAGTATTCTGTAGTCTATATATACCACATTTTCATGAACCACTGGTTGGTTGATGGGCATTTAGGTTGATTCCAGATCTTTGCGATTGTGAATTGTGCTGCAATAAACATGTGGGTGCTGGTGTCTTTTTTATATACTGATCTCTGTCCCTTTGGGTAGATACCTAGTGGTGTAACTGCTGGATCAGGTGGTAGATCTACTTCTAATTTTTTGAGAAATCTCCATACCAATTTCCATACAGGTTGTACCAATTTACAATCCCACCAACAGTGTATAAGTATTCCCTTTTCTCCACATCCATGCCAGTATCTATTGTTTGTTTGTTTGTTTTTAATTTTTTTTAAATGGCCATTCTGTCTGGTGTAAGGTGGTGTCTCATTGTGGTTTTAATTTGCATTTCCCTGATGATGATTGATGTTGAGCATTTTTTCATATGTTTGTTGGCCATTTGTGTATCTTCTTTTGAGACATGTCCTTTCATGCCATTTGCCTACTTTTTAATGGGATTATTTGCTGTTTTTCTTGCCAATTTGTTTGAGTTCTTTAGATTCTGGATGTTAGTCCTTTGTCATATGTGTAGTTTGTGAATATCTTCACCCATTCTGTAGGTTGCCTATTTGCTCTGTTGATTATTTCTTTTTCTGTGCGGAAGCTTTTTAGTTTATTAATTCCCATCTATTTATTTTTGTTTTTATTGCATTTGCTTTTGGGGTTTTAGCCAGAAACTCTTTGCATAGGCCAATGTTCAGAAGAGTTTTTCCTAGAATTTTTATGGTTTCAGGTCTGACATCTAAGTCTTTAATCCATCTTGTCAATATTTATATATGAGGAGAAATAAGGATCAAGTTTCATTTTTCTGCACGTAGCTATCCAATTTTCCCAGCACAATTTGTTGTTGTTGTTGTTGTTGTTGTTGTTGTTGTTATTGTTTTTAGTTGGAGTCTCACTCCTTCACCCAGGCTGGAGTGCAGTGGCACACACGCTCACAGCCACCCCAGCGTTGACCTTCTGGGCTCCAGCGATCCTTCTGCCTCAGCCTTCCAAATAGCCAGAACTACAGATGCATGCTACCACGCCTGGCTATTTTTTATTTTATTGTAGAGACAAGGTCTCACCAGCTTGCCTGGGCTGGTCTCGAATCCACAGGCTCAGGCAATCCACTCATCTCAGCCTCCCAAAGTGCTCTGGGATTATAGGCTGAGCCACCGAGCCCGGCCACAATTTGTTGAATGTATAGTGTCCTTCCCAAAGTCTATATTTTTGTCTGCTTTGTCAAATATCAGTTAGTTGTAGGTATTTGGATTCATTTCTGGATTCTCCATTCTGTTGCATTGAGTCCATGTGTCCGTTCTTGTACCAGTATCACCTTGTTTTGGTTGCTATAGCCTTGTAGTATAATATAAAGTCAGGTAAAGTGATGCTTTCAGCGTTGTTCTTTTTGCTTAGGATTGCTTTGGCTATTCTGGCTCTTTTTGGTTCCATATGAATTTTAGGATTTTTTTTTCTAATTCTGTGAAAAGTGACATTGATAGTTTGATAGGGATTGTGTTGAATCTGTAGATTACTTTGGGTAATATGGTCATTTTAACAATGTTGACTCTTCCAATTCATGAGCACGGAATGTTTTTCCATTTGTTTGTGTTCTCTACAATTTCTTTCATCAGTGTTTTGTAGTTCTCCTTGTAGAGATCTTTCACCTTCTTGGTTAAATATGTTCCTAGGTATTTTAGCCTTTTAGCTTCTATTGGAAAATGAAAGTGAGTTCTTGATTTGATTATTAGCTTGTTTGCTATTCATGTATAATAGTACTGCTGATTTGTGTGTGTTGATTTTGTATCCTAAAACTTTACTGGATTAATTTATCAAATCCAGGAGTCGTTTCAAGGAATCTTTAAGATCCTCTAGGGTATAAGATTGTATTGTTGGCATACAAAGAAAGTTTGATTTCTTCTTTTCCAGTTTGGATACACTTTGTTTTTTTCTCTTGCCTGATTACTCTGGCTAGTACTTTCAGTACTATGTTGAATAGAAGTGGTGAAAGTGGGCACCCTTGCCTTGTTCTGGTTCTGTGAGGGAATATGTTCAACTTTTCACCACTTAGGATGATATTGGCTGTGGGATTTTCATATATGGCTTTTATTATTTTGAAAAATGTTCCCGCTATTCCTATTTTGCTAAGGGTTTTTTTAAATATTAAAGTGTTGCTGGATTTTGTCAAATGCTTTTTCTGTGTCTATTGAAATGACTGTATGATTTTTGTTTTTAATTCTGTTTACATAGTGGATCACATTTATTGACTTGCCTATGTTAAACCACCCTTGCATCCCTGGGATAAAACCCACTTGGTGATAGTGTTTTTCTGTCTTTTGAGGTTTTTAAAAATGTGGTATTAAATTTCATTTGCTAATATTTTGTTGAGGATTTTGCATCTATGTTCATAAGGGATATTGATCTGTAGTTTTAGTTTTTTGCTGTGTCTTTCCTTGACTTTGGTATCAGAGTGATACTGGTTTTGTAGGTTGAGTTAGGGAGAATTCTCTTATCTTCAATCTTATGGAATAGCTTCAGTAAAATTGGTACCAATTCTTCTTTGAAAGTCTGGCAGAATTTGGGTGTGAGTCTATCAGGTCCTGGACTTTTGCTGTTGTCATTGTTGTTGCTTGGAGACTTTTAATTACTATTTCATTCTTGCTGCTCATTATTGGCTCATTCAGGGTTTCTATTTATTTCTGATTCAAGGTTGGGGGGGGTGTATGTTTTAAAGAATTTATCCATTTCCTTTAGATTGTCTAGTTTGTTTGCATAGAGGTGTTCATAATAGTCTTGGATGATCTTTTTAATTTTTTTAATTTTATTTTAAAGATGTGGGGTACAATTCAGGGTTAGGCATATAAGTGTTCATTATGCTGATACCCTTGTTGATGAGGTGTGCTCCCCGCTCTCCCAGCAGATTCCCACTACAGCCAATCTTGTCTCCTCACCCACCCCCTGGCAGTTTCCCGCTACTGCCAACCCTTTTCTTATAGTATTATAATAATTGTTCAAGGTCCGCTTATGAGTGAGAACATGTGATACTCAGTTCTTTGTTTCTGTGATAGATCGCTCAGTATTATAGGTTCTAAGTTCATGCAGGTTGCTGTGAAGTTCATGATTTTGTCCTTCTTTATGGCTGTGTAATATTCCATCATATATATGTACCACATTTTTTCTACCCAGTTCTCTTTTGATGGGCAGCATGGTTGGTTCCATGTTCTTCCTTTTGTGAGCAATGCTGCAATAAACATACATGTGCAGGTATCTTTTTCATAGAGTGATTTGAGTCCTTCTGGTATATTCCCTGTGGGGAAATTGCAGAGTCATTTGGAAGGTCGATTTTTAGATATTTTAGGAATCACCACACTGTTTTCCACAGAGGCTGTACTAGTTTACACTCTCACCAACAGTGTAGAAGCATTCCGTTTTTGTCACATACTCTCCAGCATCCGTTGTTTTTTGAGTTGTTGATCATGGCTGTCCTGACTGGAGTTGGGTGTTATCTCAGTGTGGTTTTAATTTGCATTTCTTTGATGACTAGTGATGCTGAGCATTTTTGCATGTATCTGTTGGCTGCTTGTATGTCTTCTTTTGAGAAGTGTCTGTTCATATCTTTTGCCCACTTTGTAATGGGGCTGTTTGTTTTTTTCTTTTCAGTGTGTTTGAGTTCCTTGTAAATCCTAGATGTTAGGCCTTTATGAAACACACAGTTGGCAAATATTTTCCCCAGTCTGTGGACTGTCTCCCTACTGTCTTGATGATTTCTTTGGCTTTGTAGAAGCTTATCAGTTTGGTGAGGTCCCACTTGACTGTCTTACCTCTTATGGCCTGGGCACTTGGGTTTTGGATCAGGAATTGGTTGGCAGTTCCAATTTCCATAAGGGTGTCTCCTGCATTTTCTAAAGTTCTTTACTTTGAGGTTTTACGTTTGTGTCTTTGATCCATTTAGCGTTGATTTTTGTGTATGGTGATAGATATTTTAATCTTCTGCATGTGGTCAGCCAGTTTTCCCAGTACCATTTACTGATAGGTTCTCCTCTCCCCAGTGGTTGGTGGCAGAGGCTTTGTCAAAGATGAATTGATTGAGAAATTGAGGTTTTGCTTTTGGAATCTCTATCCTATTTGGATGATTTTTTGAATGTCCATTGCACCATTTTCATTTTTGATTGAGCTATTTTGAATCTTCTCTGTTTCTTTATTAATCTAGTTGGTGGGCTATTAATTTTGTTTATCTTTTTAAAGAACAAACTTTTTGTTTCAATGATCCTTTGTTTTGTTTGGTTGGTTGTTTGTTTCTATTTCATTTAGTTCTGCTCTGATCTTTGTTATTTCTTATGCTAGCTTTGGGTTTAGTTTGTTTGTGTTTTCCTAGTTCCATGAGTTGCGACATTAGGTTGTTGATATGCAGTTGTTCAGTCTTATTGATGTAGGACTTAAGTGCTATAAATTTTCCTGAGCACAACTTTGGCTGTGTCCTAGAAGTTTTGATAACTTCTTTCATTGTTGTCATTCATTTCAAATTATTTTAAAATTTCCATCTTAATTTCATTGTTGACCCAAGGATTACTCAGGAGCAGATTGTTTAATTTCCATGTTTTTGTTTGATTTTGTGAGTTCTTCTTGTAGTTAATTTCTAGTTTTATTCCACTATGGTCTGAAAAGGTGCTTGATATGATTTTGATTTTTTTGAATTTATTGAGGCTTTATTTGTGGCCTATGATATGGTTTATCTTGGAGAATGTTTTATATGCTGAAGAGAAAAATGTGTATTCTGTGACTGATTGTGAAGTGGAATGTTCTATAAATATCTGTTAGTTCCATTAGCTCTAGATTAATTGCAATGTTTCTTTGCTGATTTTCTGCCTTAATGATCTGTCTATTGCTATCAGTGGAGTGTTAAAGTCTCCCCCTGTTATTGTATTGCTGTCTGATTCTTTATTTAGGTCTAGTAGAATTTGTTTTATATATCTGGGAGCTCTGGCATTAGGTGCATACATACTTAAAATTGTTATGTCTTCTTGTTGGATTGATCCCTTTATGTTTTATAATAACCATCTTTTTTTCTGTTGTTAATTTAAAGTCTGTTTTATCTGATATGAAAATGGCTACTTGCTTGATTTTGGTTTCCATTTTCATGGAATTTTTTTCCCCATCTCTTTACCTTGAGTAGATAGGAGTCTTTGTGTGTTCAGTGGGTCTCTTGAAGGCAGCTGATATTTGGTTGTGTTTTCTTATCCATTCTGCCAGTCTATATCTTTTTGGTGGGGCATTGAGGCCATTTACATCTAGAGTTAGTAATAACATGTAAGGTACTATTCCATCCATCATCTGGTTGCTCTGTTCATTATAATTTTTTCTTTAAGAAAATGCCTTCTCATTAAATTATGAACTTCTAACTCAGTATTTAAGAGACTAATAAACAACTTTGTAATTAGTAGACACTCAACAATGCTGTATAAATAAAATAATAAGGCAACACATTCAGGTCCCCTCCCACTGTGAGAGCTTTCCTGTCCTCTCAATAAATCCTGCTTTAAAAAAAAAAAGCCTGGTGCGATGGCTCAAGCCTGTAATTCCAACACTTTGGGAGGCAGAGGCAAGAGACCAGCCTGAGCAACATGACGAGACCTCATCTCTATAATAAATAAATAAATAAGTTAGCTGGACATGGTGGCACATGCCTGTGGTTCCAGCTACTCGGAAGGCTGAGGCGGAAGGATCACCTAAACTCAGTAGGTTGAAGCTGTGGTGGACCTGAGCGCGCCATTGCACTCCAGCCTGGGTGACAGAGTGAGACTTTGACTCAAAAAAATAAAAATAATTAGTGTATATACTGATACATTGTTAATAATCATATGTTAGTGCTTTTTTGGTTTTGTTTAAAACACGTTTTCCTACTCTGAAAGGCATTCTTAGAACATAACTATTTTGACTTTCACAGTTAGATCTGTAATTCACCTGGACCTGATTTGTGTTTATGATATAACCTAGCACCATTTATTAGGAAGTCTATTTTCTCCTATGGCTCCACAATCATTAGATGAATGTCCTGTTTTAGGACTCTGTTCTGGCCCATTGGTCTGTTTGTCTTTGCATCAATGCTATAGTATTTTAATTATTGTAACTTTACAATTAGACTTAAATCTAGTGGAGCAAGTTTTCTTCAAGACTGTCTTGGTTCTTCTTGGCCTTTTGCATTTTCATATAAATTTTAGAATTGGCATGTCAATGGTGAAACAAGTTTGAATTTTTAATATGCTTATATTGAATTTGTAGCTAAGTTTTGGGGAAAATTTTACAAAATAAAATTTTTCAATGGAAGAACATGGAATGTTTCCCCATTTATTTAAATCTTTTGCAATTTTTCTCAATAATGTTTCATAATTTTCAGTATAGAGGTCTTACATAACTTTTGTTAGATTTATGCCTAGGAATTCACATTTTATTTTATTGATGATAAATATTTTTAATTTTTTAATTGATGTGTAGAAATGTATACGTGCTAGACTTATTATTCATTTTACCATTTATCTGTGTAAATTCTCTTGGGTTTTACCACATACATAATCATGCCATGTGTGAATAATACAACTTTATTTTCTTTCTGATCCCAATACCTTGTGTTTCTTTTTATTGCATTTCCGCTTTGGTTAGGAATTTCAGTACAATGCTGAATGCAAGAGGAAACAGTGAACATCATTGCCTTGTTTCGCATTTCTAATGGAATGCCTTTAATATTTTTGCTATAGGTTTAAAAAAAATACATCCTTTATTATAGTAAGCATGTTTCATTTAATTCCTAGCTTGTTAAGAGTTTTTTTTTAATATTACAAATGGATATAGAGCTTATCAAATGCTTTTTCATAGCTATTAAGATAAATTTTTTCTTTATTCTGTATATATATATATATATATATATATATTTATTTATTTTTTGAGTTGGAGTCTCACTCTGTCACCTAGACTGGAGGGCAGTGGCTGCTCCCAGCCACCGCAGCCTCGACCTGTTGGGCTCCAGCAGTCCTTCCGCCTCAGCCTCCCGAGTAGCCAGAATTACAGGCATGCGCTACCACACCCGGCTGATTTTTTGATTTATTGTAGAGATGAGGTCTCACCAAGTTGCCCAGGCGGGTCTTGAACCCACGGGCTCAGGCAATTCACTCACCTTGGCCTCCCAAAGCGCGGGATTACAGGCTGAGCCACCGAGCCTGGCCCTGTTAATATATTGAGTCACATTGTTTCATTGTTCAATGTTAAACCATAAAAATAAAAAGTAGAAAATAAAGTATCATGAAAAAAATGTTAAACCAACTAGCTTTCTTAAAATAAACCCAACTTACCTGTGATGTATTTTCTTTGTAATTTGTTGTGGATTATGTTTACAAATATCTTATTTTTTAGGTTTTTTTATATGTTGATAAGATGGATTGGCCTAAATTTTTCCTTTTTTTTATAATGTTATTCCCAGATTTTGCAATCAAGGTTATGTTGCACTCATAAAATAAGTTTCTATAGTCCTTCAAAATAGAACTCTGAAAAAATTTGTGTGAGATACACTATTTCTTCCTTAAACATTTGTGGGATTCTTGGCAAAGCCACCTAGGCCTGGAGCTTTCATTGTGGGGAAGTTCTTAGTTTTGAATTCAATTTATTTAATATTTTGTAGGAATATAACTGTTTTTTTGTTTCTACTTGTGCCAATTTTGGTAAATTATACAGTCTTTGTTTTAGGAATTTGATGCCATTCAATTTTCTGATTTATTGGTGAAAGGTTTTTTTTTTGTAACATTCTCTATTTTTTACATATAGTATTATAATAACATCCCTTTCTTATTCTTACATGGTTATGTGTGCTGTCCCTCTTTGTTTTTTGAACAGTTTCACCAGTGACTTATCAATTTTATTGATTTCAAAGAACCAACTTTTAGTTGTTGATCCTTTCTTATTTATGTTTCTTTTCTAATTCATTAATGCCCACTCTTTATTATTTATTTTCTTGTACTTTCTTTGGGTTTAATTGCCTATCTTTTTTCTGACTTTCTAGAATAATTCTAGATAATTTTAATTTTGTGTACATTTAATAATATACCTCAAAATATATAAGGCAAAAATTAATAGAACATTAGGAACAAAAATTCACAATCACACATCTCTTAGTAATTTATAGAACAAGCAAGAAAAATAAGAAAAACAAGTAAGGATCTAGAAAACTTGAGCAGTATGGTTAGCAAACTTGCAAGATATACATTCTTGATTTTTATATATTTCTCTTTTTCTAATATGTGTATTTTATCCTTGGAGGGAAATTTATAGCTGTATTCTTATGCATAACATACATTTCAATGTGTAGTATTTTTGGGTTTTGGTTCAAAATATTTTCTGTCTTTACTGTTATTTATTTCTGGACCTGTGGATTATTTAGATATTACTCAGTTTCCAAACATATGGAGATGTTCCAGTTTGAGTCTGGTCAGAAAACATGCTCTATAATTTGTTTTAAAATCTGTTGAGACCCAAGTATGGTCAATTTTTGTAAATGTTCCATATATGGTTAGAAATAATTATAGCAGTCTCAGTTCTTCTGAGTGGTCAACTAAGGACCCACAAACAGTTACTGTTCAAGTGTTAAGTATAAATATAAGTGCTTTAAATACACAGAGATACCAGCTGCCTTTGTCAACCACAAATAAATAAAATGTTTTAATCTGTAGGTCAGAGAAAGACACTAAGAAACTTGCTTAATATATAGTTCCTTTACTTGACGACCTTTCCCTGTGGCTTTTTCTCGGTGGTTTTAAGCCTAACTACCAAAGCAAAACTACCTCACGTGATGGTGCCTGTTTGTCTTTTTTTTTTCTTTTTTTTTTTTGAGTTGGAGTCTCACTCTGTCACCCAGACTGGAGTGCAGTGGCCGCTCCCGGCCACCACAGCCTCGACCTGCTGGGCTCCGGCGATCCTTCCGCCTCAGCCTCCCAAGGAGCCGGAACTACAGGCGCACGCTACCACGCCCGGCTAATTTTTTGATTTATTGTAGAGATGAGGTCTCGCCAAGTTGCCCAGGCGGGTCTCGAACCCGCGGGCTCAGGCAATCCACTCACCTCAGCCTCCCCAAGCGAGGGATTACAGGCTGAGCCACTGAGCCCGGCTGTAATTACTTCTATATTTTGGTTTAATAGGATGACATTACTACTTTTTGGTGTGTGGCACTATCTATGGACTTTATATCATGGAAGAAGGGCAGTTACTTTATTTTTTTCTTCCTCCCTTGAAAATCAACCTTTCCCACCACTCATCTTCACAATGTAGTTTATATTATAATTTCGGTTAGGTCAGTATTCAAAGTATGTTATTCAAAGCTGAGCCATGCAGTAACTATACTT
>CAUYQG010145609.1:0-33920 GCA_963574415.1 Tarsius wallacei
TGCTCACAACAATGCCAAACATTGGCCTCCCAGTCACCGTGGATACAAAAAACTGCACAAAGCCCATTTGAAGATCTAGAAATAGACTTTACTGAACTACCACCCAGCAAAGGATATAAATACCTATTAGTCATTGTATGCACATACTCAGGCTGGGTTGAAGCATACCCCACCAGAACTGAGAAAGTCAGAGAAGTAACAAGAATCCTACTGACTGAAATCTTACTTAGGTATGGAATGCCCACCTCAATTAGATCAGACAATGGGCCCACCTTTGTGGTTGAAATTACACAAGGACTAGCAAGGGCCCTACAAATCAAATGGAACTTGCACATAGCTTACAGGCCTCAGAATTCAGGGAAAGTTGAGCACATGAACTGAAAGCAAATTTTAAGGAAGTTTTGTCAGAAAACCCAACTGCTCTGGCCCTCTGTACTGCCTCCTCCGAGTAAGATGCTCTCCCTGAGCAGAAATCAAGCTCTCCCCCTATGAAATCCCGTTTGGCAGATTTTCTCTTAATAATATATATATATTATTATTAACATATATATATACATATATATATATATATATATATATGTTAATCAATCCTGAAAACTGCACTATGCAAAATTTTGATCCTAAGGCACGATCCAGACTCACAAGTGAAGATAACTGGATCATCCCCTCTCCATTACTGATATGCCACTACCAGATTTGCCCCCTTTTGGGCTGCACTAGACCAAAAGTGTCATGGCAAAAGAGAGGTGAAGTCATTTACTGTACTTGTGAAGTGTCATCTGCCCTTGTAACCTACCTTACCACCCTGGAATGCTATATTTGTTATCCTTCTCTTTCCACAAGAACACATTCCTTCCCCAAAGCCTATCCCAACACAGGCCAAAACCCCACCTCCTGTTTCAATCAGTAAATATCAGGACCCCATAACAAAACCAAGAATTCAGTCATGGTCTTGTAACATCATCTACCCCCGTATGCCAAATAGATGTTTTAAAACCTACACTTTCTATACTAAAAATGTAAACGCATACTGGACAGGAAAAATATATAAAAATCCTTATTGGAGTCTGCCAGACCCAACCTGCCCTGATGTTCCCCAAGCCTGTTGGGTCACTTGTGATATAGTTCACCAATATAAGTCAGATAAACCTCTTACCTTAGACCCTTGTCTAATTCAAACGTTAAATACAACTCAGCACCTCCTTAACGATATTAACCCCAATCTGGCCAAAGACTGCTGGCTCTGTTTGTCCACAGCTCCCCTCCATTCCAGTGCAACTCCAATAGCACAGGAAATTATAAATGTTACCCTGATGGCCAACAGTCTGGAGCCTCATGAAATGGGTACTATACTAACCCAGATTGAATTGTCCCAAAAGACATCCAAATGCCTGACAAACCAAATGGGAATGAAGCCAATTGGCAACCTAATCACCAGCCAATGTCACCAGGTTATCAATATCCAGGAACTCGGCCCTCACCTGACAGCCAAACCCTGATCCGACCTCTTACAGGCCTTTTTTATATGTGGAACAAATGCCTACTGGCCAACTGGGCAGGAACCTGTACTCTGGCCTTCCTCACTCCACAAATAAACAGTGTTCCCAATAACTAATCTCTCACAGTGCCTCTAGCAGCATACACCCAAAGAAAAAGGGCCATCCAAATTATACTACTGTTAATTGCACTAGGAATAACAGCTGGGATAGGCACTGGAATAGGAGGCATCAACTGTCTAAGAACTTAACAGATGACATAGAATGAGTAGCTACATCATTTAGCGGCCCTTCAAGATCAATTAGATTCCTTAGCTGAAGTAGTTTTACAAAATAACATGGAACCAACCATGCTGCCCATTGAAGCTTGGACTGCATTTTCAAATGTGGTACATATATACAATGGAATAATATTATGCAGCCATAAAGAAGGACAAACATGTGGACTTCACGGCAACTTGGATGGATTTAGAGTGAACCATACTCAGTGATGTATCATAGAAACAAAGAACAGAGTACCATATGTTCTCACTCATAAGTGGATCTTAAACAATTATCATAATACTTTAAGAAAGGGATTGGCAGTAGTGGGAAACTGCTAGGGGAGGGGAGGTGGGATTGGCAGTTGAGGGAAACTGCTAGGGGAGGGAGGGGCACACAAGGATAACTGCATAATCAACATTTGTATACCTAACCCTGAGTTGTAACCCACATCTTTAAAATTAAAAAAATTTTTAAAAATAAAATAAAAAGGCACCCCCCCAAAAAAACCAAAACAAAATAGAAGGGCACTAAACCTGCTAACTGCTAAAAAGGGAGAGTTTTGTCTCTTCCTAAATGAGGAATGCTGTTTTTATGTAAATAAGTCAGGGGTGGTTAGGGACATGGCCCAACAATTAAGAGAATGAATCAGAAAGAGAAGACAAGAATTGGCTAATCCTTGACTGAATTGGAACAGTATTTGGAGCTGGGCATTCTGGCTTCTCCCATTAGCTGAGCCCCTCCTCATAGTCCTAATGGCACTCCTGTTTGAGCCCTGCATTCCCAACCTAATAGTTCAATTTGTTTCCTCCCACCTAGAATCCATAAAATTCCAAATGTTTCTCCAGGTCTATGAACAACTTCCCCTTCAAGATATGGAAAGCAGGTGATGCCCCTTAGAAAAACTTTAAAGTGCATCAAAGTGGGGAATGAGATAGAAAAAACAGGAATTAAGCAGGAAAGCTGTCCTCAAGGGCCTTATCTTAAGTAAGAAACTGCTTGCCATCTCTGCTTCTCTAAATACACTGTAAGTAAGCAGCTACATGCTATTTTCCCCTAACTGCAATCTCTGTTTCTGTAAACATGCTTTATTATACTTCATATGGAAATGTCCATAAAAATGTCTGTTTCTTGCTTGTTGTAGAAGTAGAAGTAATCATTCCCAGTCCTAAATTTAAAGTTGTAAACCCACCAATGGCAAACCCATGTATGTTGTAACCAAAAAGCTCTATAAAAGCAGCTTGAAACTAAGGGTTGGGGCTCAGGTTTTGGGAGGCTACTCCACCTGAGACTTCCAGAATAAACACCTTCAATTCTCCTCTCAGTCTCTGGTGCATGTTTTAAGTGCATTCATCCCTGTTCCTGGTGAGTTGCTGCAGTTGCTGTAACACTGGAGTTTTATTTTTATATCTGTAGCCAACTGGGAATTGAATGCATAGCTAACATGGATCAGCCTTCTGGAGAATCTGGATCAAGATTAGTGTAACACTGTATAGTTTCTGCGAGGCAGACCAGAAAAACCTTGGGATTTTCATTAGGCTCCTATAAAACTTCTTCGGCTTTATCATAGTTAACCTGTTTAACAATAGCCAGCTTCATAACCTGGACTAGGAAAGATATCATCTGGTCTCGCCTTTCCCTATCTGGAGAATTAAATTAATAATCCCACTTAGAGTCGTCTTCATTCTTCCACCCCCAACCTCCTGCTGTAATACAGGAGTGGGGATGCATCTGTGCTTGGGTTTGAAGCAGTTCAGTAGCAAATTCACGGGGCTTCTCATACATGTGGCTATACTCCTCAGAATTAGTAGTAGTGCTTAAAATAACATTAATATCTCTCCAAGGTAGATTGTAGTTATGAGAAAGTTGTTGGAATTCTTTGGTAAAGCTGGTCAGGTCCGAAGAAAAGGAGCTTAATTTGGATTCAGTCTGAGAGAGGTCTGACATGGGAAATGGAACATGGATCCTGACAAGTCCTTCTAACACTGCAACCTCCCTAAGAGGGAATTGGTGGGCTATAGTAGGTGCCTGGAAGGGCTTGCCAGAGCAAGTGTGAGTAGGTGAGGGTTCAGAAGGTGGTGGAGAAAGGGGAAGAAGAGGAATGAGGCTAGGGTCAGGTGCTGCTGTCATCAGTGCCAACCCCACCTTTGAAGGTAAAGATTGGTATAAATATTGAGAAGGACTAGAGATCAGAGGGGCAGAAAGAGAAGTCAAAGGATAAGAAGGCAAAGGCAAAGGTGGGTGGTGGCGAGAGACAGGCACAGCTAAGTCGACAGGATAAGGTTGCTCCTGAGGCAGTGAGATCAAAGAAGGAGTAAGAATACACATATGACAAGAAGCAGACAAATCCTGATAATGAACTATCTTGAAAAAAAAACCTGAACATACGAAACCTCAGTAAACGTGTTGTTTCTTTTAACACATAAGTCAAATTATAAAAGGGTGTTGGCAACCAGTGTGCCTCCTGGGGGCCACATTTCCTGATCACCCAACTTATACTCTGGCCATACTGTGCTGCAGGAAAATATGAGGCAGTTAGGGTGGATGTCCTCATCTAATGAGAGAGTCTTGAGATTTCTTAGAAGACGTATGAGCATGGAGTCTTTCTCCACCACTGACTGAGAATTTCCCATGAGGATTCCTAAGGAAAAAGAGAGGAACAGGTTCTAGAAACAATTCCTGAAAGGCTAGAGAGTGAGAGAGACTTCCATTTCCTTGGCCAGCATTCCAGGCAGAGGATTAATGGGGCCTGTGTGAGGATGTGAGAATTGAGTGGGAAATGATGTCTCCTTAGCTCCTCATCACATTGGAGGCAGGTCTCTGTCCAGTGGTCAGGCTCTTCCTGTGAAGATTCAAAGACTCGGCAACCAAGATTTCTTGCAGAGGGCTGGAGCCCCAGCAAAGCTACCAAATGGATATTGATGCCTCTCAGGTCACGTTTAAAGACTTTCCCTTGACTAAGAGTAGAATAAAATTTAATTCACTGATGATGTTACTTCATACAAGTAGAGTTGAGGTGTTTGTGAGGCTCACTCGAAGTAGCTCATCCCATGTGATGGAAATACAGGGTAGATGAGAGAAGGAGAACCAAGCACCTCACCCCTTACTGGTCGGGTGATGGCAATCCAAAGACTTTCCTTTAGGGGCCTTCTTGCCTTTCCAGAGAGTCACCCTGGTGAAAAGGCTATCAGTTTCCCTCTGAGATCTAGTCTGGTCTGCACAGAGGCTCAGAGATCTTGACTGAGGGAGAAGATAGAAAACAGACCTTAGCTTCCCACCCTATCAGGCACCAATAGATTGCAGCCTTTCCCTGGGACTTTCAGACTCACTGGAGGGCTGCCCCAGCCAGAGCCATCAATTGTCACCAGGTTATAGCACAATCCACAGAGAGACACAGATTTGAAATGAGGAGAGTGAAAAAAAGTCACAGATGGGACCCCCCAAATATTGGAGTGCTGTCCCCATAGATTTGGCCACCATAAAATGTTGAAGTTTGGGAGTGTAGATAGGCTGGTATTATGGGAATAAAGCAAAGATTTGTAAAGAAAAGCAAGAGTTTATTCATATTTAAGAGAGAACAAGACCAATGCTAATGCTGCAGGAAAACAGAGAGACCGTGACATCGAGGCTAATTAGAGAAGCAGCATTTTATTGGTGCCAGTGCAACTCAGCAGGCTAATGCTCCAAGGCTGAGCAACCTGGAGAAAGAGGAGAAGGGTTTTATATGTTAGTTTAGGTAAGGAAGGGGTTGTGTTGTATGGCTATACATTTTTTCTTTGGAATTTGCAAGGTTGTGTTTTAAAAAACCAAATTTTCAAAGAATAAATTGTTTCCAGGATATACATGACAAACAGGGGTTGCAAACCAATAACTTTACAAAGAGAGGATGCAAGGGTAAGGTTGTGAATTGATTACTATCTTTCCAGAGGTCTGGATTTACAGAGGACAGGTTTGTCCAGCTTTGACTTACAATGGGGATACCTTGAAATGGGTTAGCTTTTTCAGAGGATAGTACTGTACAGTTACTTATAGTTTGGGAGACAATGGTAAACTGGGAAGATTTAGTTGCATAAGCAGGTATCCAATACCAGGTTTCGTGGGTTGAATTACAGCATAATATTCTTTTGTGAGGAGTTTCTCCTACCCACTGAGTATAAGCAGAGTCGCTCTGCTTAAGCAGTCTTCTCCAATTATTTTTGAGGAGAGGACCCATTTGGGGGGTAGGTTGTCTGTTCTAACAGTTATAGAATTGTTCCATTGAAGGAGCTGGTATGCATCAAGACTAGTTCCTTTCCAAGGCCACTCTTCAGTCATTAGGGCTCCTCCACATACCCAACAATTGGTGACACCAAGTGTCCAAGCTATGTTTTTGGCCAAATTTATAAACAGATTTTGGCTTACTTCCCATGGTTAAGGGAAGGGGGCTAACTTTGGCTGTTGGGTAGCTGGGGGAGTTATAAATTATACAACTTCTTTAAGCAGTTTCTCAGCTTTGGGTGCAGGGGTGAGATCCGAACAAACCTAATTTGTGCTCCTGAGGGTGTTACAAGCTATAACACCAGCTTTAATGTACTGGTAGCTCTGTTTTAATAATCTAGTAAAGTACAGCTGGCCATTATGGGTACAGATATGTTCAGTATAACAAACTTCTGGCTGGGGTGACAACAATGGAAGATTTTAATGTCTTGCCAGATAGTTTCTATACATTTTACATGCTGGGTGTATGAGGGAAGCAAGAGACACCCAAATTAGGCAGAAGTACATAAAAGCACAGGAAAGTTTCCTGTTATAAGACAGAATAGAAATGCTAGTGAGACCTTTTCCCAACATGTCCAATTTGTAGGAGTCGACTCTGTCAGTCCTATAGCAAATAAAATGACAAACAGTATAACAATTGGCAAATACAAAGGCTGACAAAGTGTAGGCATGTAGTTTTAGAAACAATGGCTTATCAGTAAGGTGTTGATTCCATTGAGTCTTCAAGCATCTGCTGTGTGTAGATCAGCCAGCATCTGGTGTATGGCTGAAGCAAAGCCAATGGATCCTCAAACTTCAGCCGTGTGTAGACTAGCCAGTCCTGGAGTGGCTAGAGCAGGGCTTGGGGAATCTGTTTCAGGCTTGCCATCAGCCTTGGTGACTTTCTGGAGGTTCAGCTTAAGGGGATCCCACGGATTTGTGGGCTCTCAGTCCTGGGAGGCAGGCTTAACTCTGCTGTAATGGATCCAGGCAACTATATTGACTACTTTGACTGCAGCTAGGATAAACAAAATGACAGTAAATGGGCCCCTTCAGAGGGGTTTTAGAGGCTATACATTTCATCCTTTTACCCATTCATATCACCTGGTTTAAAAGAATGGGCATCAGTTATTAAACTAACTGGTAGCTGTTCTCTGACTTGATAATGGATTGTGTTTAAGGCTGAGCTTAAGGCTTGCATTTGTTGTTTTAGAGTAAGATTTCCTAACTCCTTTAAGTCTCTCTATATGCCCTTAACAAGAGGGGGTGGCCACCCATAAAGGATTTCAAAAGGTGAGAAACCTGTTTGTTTTGTGGGGTTAGACTTTACCCTTAGAAGGACTATTGGCCTAAATGAGTTTCTTGGCATAGCTTACTTAGTTGCGATTTTAAGGTCCAGTTCATTCGCTCCACATTTCCCAAACTGTGTGGCCTATAGGCTGTATGGAGCTTCCATCTGATTTGCAGTCTTCTTGTCATTAACTGTACTACCTCAGCTACAAATGCCAGTCCATTGTCCAATCCTATAGTGATCGGGAGTCCAAACCTAGGAATGATTTCTTTTAACAGGAGTCAGGCCACTTCAATGACTTTCTCTGTCCCTGTGGAGAAGGCCTCAACCCATCCCGAGAAAGTACACAAAAAACAAGGAGATATTTATAGCCTCAGCAGTGCGGGAGTTCTGTAAAGTCCATGATAATATCCTCAAAGGGTGCCCCCTCCCACATGCTGCACTCCGGGGGAGAATTTGGGTCCCTGCCACAGGTTTTTTTGAGCACAAATTATACATTGTTCACAGACTACCCACACTATACTGGAGAGTCGGGGCACATAGAAGTGCTTACTGAGGGCATTTTCAAGAACGATTCGTCCACTTTGTGTCCCTTGGTGAAATTGCCTGACAAATGCTGGAGCCAGTGATTCTGGAATTGCTATTTGGCCATCTTGAAATTTCCACCATCCAGCTTGTAAGTAGTGTCCTGTTACAGTTTCAAACCATGTTTTCTCATTTGGCATGTAGCAAGGGCTCCAGTTTGCCAGTGGGCTAGGAAGCAGGGCTGCAGTTGTTTTGACAGTTTCTTTTATTGCTTCAAGCTTTGCTTCTTGATCTGCTGTATGATTTCCTTTGGCAGTTATCACATCTCCCTTTTGATGCCCTCTGCAATGTATGACTGCTACCTCTTTTGGTGCCTATACAGCACCTAGTAACTCTAGAATTTCCTTGCCATATTTTATGTCTTTTCCCCCTGAATTGATTAAACCTCTCTCCTTGTATAAGGCCCCATGCACATGCAAGGTAGTAAAAGCATACTTGGAGTCTGAATAGATATTAGCGCATAGCCCTGTGGCTAGCTGGAAGACTGAGTGAGCGCAATGAGTTCTGCTTTCTGAGCTGAAGTTCCTATCAGCAGAGGTTTCACCTCGACCATGGAGTTTAAAGTTACCACTGAATAGCCCACAAAGTTCTCTCTCTCCTGTATGAAGCTGCTCCCATCCATGAAGTCTTTGACTTCAGGGTCCCTGAGGGGCTGGTTTGTTAAATCTTGACAACTAGAGAATACTTCATTTGTTATTTTAATACAATCATGGTCTGGCTGTCCTGACTCTACAGGTAGTGAGGCTGCCAGATTTAGGGTCTTTACTACCTCTAGGCAAATGCATGGGTTTTCTCAGAGCATTCCCTGATATTTGACCACTGGAGAATTGGTTAGTCAACATCGTCCCTTATATTCCATTAAACTTATCACAGCATGAGGCATCCTGACAGGTTTTGTCCCATAGTTAGTTTGTCAGCTTCTGTTATCAGGAGTGCCATGGCTGTCAGGACTTGCAAAAAAGGCAGACAGCCCTGAGCCATGGAATCTAGCATTGGGATAATTATGCCATGGGTCTATGCCACGACCCTAGCATTTGAGTCAAGACCCTTACTGCAGTGCCAACACATTCATGCACATGTAAAAAGAAAGACTTAGTCACATCTGGGAGTCCCAGACCAGGTGCATTGGTGAGGGCCTGTTTAATTTGTTCAAAGGCCTGTTGTTGAGCCTTTTCCCATAGTAGAGACTCCTGTCACCCCCTTTGTGGTTTCATGGAGGGATTTTGCCATGATGGAGAAGTTAGGTATCTAAATTCTACAGAACCCTGCAGCCGCCCAAAACTCCCAGATTTGACGCTGGGTAGTTGGGACTGGAATTGAACACACTGCCTGTTTTCTTTCAGGGCCAAGTTGCACTGGCGTTGGGACAGATTAAAACCTAGATACCTAACTTTTTTCTGACATATTTGGGCTTTTTTCTTTGAAAACTTGTATCCTGCCTTCCACAGGAGGGTGAGCAATTGTTGTGTCCCCTGCATACAGTTTTTCCAGGTTGGTGCTGCCAACAGTAAGTCATCTACATACTAGAGCAAGGTACAGCCACACTGGTGTGCTGGGAAGGCTTTTAAATCTGAGGCTAGTGCCCTACCAAAGATGGTTGGAGAATTCTTGAATCCTTGGGGCAGCCAGGTCCAAGTTAACTGTCCCAGACCCATTTGTCAGGTCCTCCCATTGGAAAGCAAAGACCAGCTGGCTTCTTGGGGTCAGGCGGATGCAGAAGGAAGTGTCCTTAAGGTCCAAGCAGGTGAAGAAAGCAGCCTCAGCAGGGATGAGACCCAGCAGCATACATGGGTTTGGGATGACTGGATGTAGAGTGACTGCGATCTGGTTTATGGCTTGCAAGTCTTGAACCAGCTGGTAGTCATCCATACCTGGCTTCTGCACCAGCAACAGAAGCGTATTCCAAGCAGATTGACAAACCCAGAGGATTCCATAATGCAAAAGCCTCTTCAGGTACTTGTGGATTCCTATTTGTGCCTTGTGTGGAAAGAAGTATTGTCTCTGATGGACCGACCCGACCCGTGGTTTTAGTTCCACAATCATGGGGGGTATATTTTTTGCCAGTCCTGGAGGATTGTCCTCTGCCCAGACTCCCAGTACTCGAAATGGCAACTCTGGAGATTTTTGTGAGGCCTCCATTAGGCTGTAAAGCTGCCATTCCTCTTCCCAGGGGAGAGTGAGTGTCATAATTTTATCCCCTGGGCCTCTTAATCTCAGAGTTACGTGATCAGGAGAATCAAAGGTTATCTGAGTTCAAAGCTTTCCTAGGAGGTCCCATCCCATCAAGGCTACAAGGCAATCTGGGAGATAGAGGAACTCTTGTATGACCTCATGGCCACCAACTGTACAGCATCACAGCATCATAAAGGAATGTCTGGCTTGACGTCAGGTGACACCCATAACATTAACCAGTGTTTTGGAGAAGCGACCTCCAGGTTGGGTGATCATGCAGTGTTCAGCTCTGTGTCAACCATGAAGTACATACGTTGGTCCCCTACTGCCATGCTGACCATAGGCTTCTGGGGACCTAAAGATAGTAGGGAGCCTGGTCTGACCTACTCTTGTTGCAGTCCATCCATAGAGGCCAGGCCCATAAAGCCATTAGGAGCTGGTGTGTTCTGTTGATAAGTGAAGCCTTGTGGGCTATTTATCTGTTTGGCTTCCTCATCAGCTATTTGTTGAGGGCATTCATCTTTCCAGTGGCCTTCTTGGTAACAATAGGCACACTAGTTTCTCCCTAGCTTCATAGGGGGTTGTGATGTCCCCTGTGTAGGCTGATAGATGGGGTTCAAGGGTCCCTGGGCAGGCTGAGGAGGTCTGGGCCTTGCTCTGGGAAACTGCCAACCTGGCTGTCTTTTTCCCAACCTCTGCCTCTATTTCCTCCCAGTGAGCCTGTCATTTGGTACCCCACAATGGCAACAGCAAGCATGGCTATTTTCTTTTTCTGTCTTCGGTCTGCCTCTTGCTGGGCCTCCTTATCTTGGTTAATGAGCATTTTAGTGGCAACTTCTAGCAGCTGGCTAACATTCATTCCAGCAAAGTCCTCTAGTTTTTGTAGCTTACGTCGGATATCCCCCTGGGATTGTCCGACAAAAGTTGCGTTTACCATATGCTGCTGATTTTTGGTTGCCTCTGGATCAAAGGGGGTATATAGCTGAAAGGCTTCACAGAGTCACTCATAGAATTGGCTTGGGCTCTTGACAGCTCCCTGGAACACCTCAGAGACCTTGCTCATATTTATGACCTTTTCCCCACCTTCTCTCATACCTCCTAGGAGGGCCTCCTCATACCATTCAAGCATTGGCAACCCCTGGTTACTGTTGGGGTCCCATTGGGGATCCTCTTCTGGGAACTGATTTTGGGCATATGCCTGGGCATTGAGTGTTCCAGCTGGGGCATGTTCCTCTAGTCATTTTATAGCCCCCTGTGTAATTCTCCGATGCTCCTCAGCATTGAATAGTGTCAGGAGAAGTTGGCAGCAGTCTGCCCAGGTTGACCTCTGGGTCTGGATAATGGACTGTATTAAGTCAATCATAGCCTGAGGTTTTTCTGTGAAGGACGGCGTATGATTTTTCCAATTCAGGAGGTCTGTGGTGGTGAAAGGCTGGTCCACAAATGTGCATTGCCCACCTTGGATCTGGCCTTCTTGAGCATAATAAATAGGTCCCCTAGTCTCCCTTAGCAGCATCTGGAAGGCACCATGACATTCCCCTGATGTGAGATTAGACATGCATTATGGCAACTGCTTTCTGGGTAGGGTGTGGGAAGTCCATACAGGTGGTTCAGGTGCAGCCTCTGATTGTTTAAGAGATGTACTAGTCTTAGGGGTGCATTCCAATTGTGAACCTCTAACAGTGGCTGGTGCCATAGGAGCAGGTGGCAACAGTGGGTATACTGGAGAATAAGATGGTGGTATATCCATTTTATCAGCCAGCACCTGCTTATCAGCTAATTTATCAGACTGTAATGGGCATTTGGACTGGGCTGTTTTGAGGGCTACCACAATTTTGCAATTGTCTTCCCAGCAAGCTTTTAGCCAAGATGGCTGTGCAAGGACCGCATCCTGCCAACAGTCAATGTAAGGGAATTGGTCTGAGTGACCTGGCTCTCTTACCATAATTCTATATACTTTCCGAATGGTTCTTCTATCTAAGGATCCCTGTGGTGGCCATCCAACCCCAAAAGAGGGCCAATCTATTTCACAGAACGTAAGGAGCTTTTTCTGAGACAGTTTGACACCATAACAATCTCCACAGAAACATTTGTCAAAGTTTTTAAGCATACAAGCAAGAGGGGTATTCTTACTTTGGTTTCCACCCATTTCCTTCTCCTAACAGACAGCAAGCACACACAATGAGGGAACGGGGAGTATGGGAAACAACTACTTCATCCCTTTCCAGCCATACTCCTTATGGAGATATTTCAGACACCTTTTAGCAATTGGCAGGTTGGTACAAACCCCCAACCTGGACCAAACCTATGATGGGGTTGGTGCGACCCTCAGCAGTATGAGGTCATTGGCTTAGATCAGGACTCAACACTCACTTTGACCCTTGGTGGGGTCGGAACCCTTCTGCTGTCCATCTCATTTACATGCAATCACACAGCACATTCTCCAACCCTCTACCCTAATCCTAGGAGTCAACGGGTTCATCTCAAGACAGTGTTTCCTTCCACTGCCTTTCAGTCCTATCCATCAGACTTGAGACTACTAGTGGAAGGTGATCAAGCTCTCCTTCTGCCATCTACTGGCAAGTCTATGTAAAAACACTTGTTCCTACCCTTTCTGTCAGCTGTTGTTCCTCACATCAGTTCCTGTGCCTCTTTTGGGTCCCTGTGCTTTCGAAATCCGAGCCTTGATGCACTGGGATGGGCCTCCTACAGATCAAAAGGTCCGCTAAGTGTCAGGCAAGACTGCCTCTCCTGTTGCCCCAGGTATCGTACCCCAATGACAAAGGAGGTGAAACAGTCTCCAAACTCTCTACTTCCCGGCCAATGTACCAAGAAATGTTGTGGGAAAACAGAGACCGTGACACCAAGGCTAATTTGAGAAGCAGCATTTTATTGGCACTGGCATGACTCAGCAGGCTAATTCTCCAAGGCTGAGCAACCTGAAGAAAGAGGAGAAGGGTTTCATATGTTAGTTTAGGTCAGGGAGGGGGTCGTGTTGTATGGCTATACATTTTTCTTTGGAATTTGCAAGGTTGTAGTTAGTAAAACCAGATTTTCAGAGAACAAATTGCTTCCAGGATATATATGACAAGCAGGGGTTGTAAACTGATAACTTCACAAAGAGATGATTCAGGGGGGTAGGTTTGAGAATCAATTACTATCTTGCACTTACATGAAAATGGCTTGTGGCTATTTGGTTTTCTCATGTCCTATGTCTAGCAGGTTTGGAGCTTGCAGGTTGATTTTTTTAAAAGGAACAATTTTAACTGTTTTTAGTCACTCTCTGCCACACTAAGAGCATGGCTCAGGGGTTTCAGTGCAGGGCATATTTAAATCTAAGTCTTTTGTGGGAGAATAAGGAATGGGTAAAAGGTTTCTTTGCATGTGCATTTCTAGGTGTTGATAACATTCATTAGGAACCTTGGGATTGTTAAGGCAATGCATATCTTGTGATTTCAGGCAGGGGTCTAGAATGCAGTCACAGAAAACTGGTCACAATAGATTGTTAGGCCAGCCTGACTTCATATATCTGGAAGATAAAAGCTAGGAAAGAGGGCAGAACAGTCAGTACAAAGAAATAGCCAAGGGGTTATAAGCTATTATCAATTTTACTCAAGCTACTGCTTCTGTGAGCTAATGATTAGAGAAGGACAGAAACAAGCTGTTGCTTTAAGCACAACTAAGCTGAGCAGACTACAATGATTGCTCTCTAGCCTTTTAAACTATAACTACTCCAGTTTTTTTTTAGCATCAAGCAAGCATTTCCAAATTAACTCTTAACCCTTTCATATATTTTCCATTTAATCTCAATGAGAAAAACCTAAGGTTCTCCATTAACATTTCCAGAAGCAAACTAGCGCTCTTCTCTGTACAAGAGTTTGGTTTTAGTTTCAATAGGTTAAACTTCTAATTGTTTCCATGGGTAGAACAATTTCTTTCTGAGCCTCCCTGATCTGACACCCACTGCAGGACTGGCACACCAGGTTCCCCAAGGTGCATCTCCTGGGTGCCACTGGTTCTGGCTGATGGAGACTTTCCCCATCCTCATGGCTCATGTCCCCACCTACCCTGGCCACTGCCAGTGCCTGCCATCACCAAGGATGTGAGTCCTGTCACCTCTGCTGGAGCAGCAAGCATTCACATACAGAGCCACACATGCTACATTGCTCTCCTGTCTCTTGGCCTCTGGCCAGAGCCACCGCCTCAGCTGCCTGTGGGGCTATTTTTAGCTGACTGCCTCTGGCCCCACTGCACTGACCCTATCCTCTGCCAGTGGAGAGGCAGGAAGAAGAGGCACCCACAGGGTGTGATACTGTTGAAGGAGCTGCCCTATGGTGATGAGGAGCTGAGCTCCAAATGTTGAGGCAGGGCAGCCAGCACAGGTTAGAGATAGATAGATAAGCTTTCTGTAGGCAGGTGCAAGAAAGCATTCAAACATTTAAAAAATTACATTTTACTGCAGGTCAAGCTGTAGTCTACCCCACCCTTTTGGCAAATCAAATGAAAACTCCATCACATGTAAGAGTAGGACAACCCAACCTTTCAATCATGATTTAGCATAGCAATCACTAAGAAGCTTTCAGGCCCCTTGTAGAGGCAGAAGGCCTAATACCACCTTTTTAAGTGACCAAAGTCATAGAAATGATAATAAGATACGTTTTTAGCTCAGGAACTTGTAAATTGGAAACATCTGGCAGGTCTCCTGCAAAAGCGAATGTGGTCAGGAAAAGACCACCCCTCCATTCTCTACTCCCATCAGGAGCAAAGAGATGTCAATCTCAGAGTGACAGTTACCTGGACTCTACCTTCTTTACATAACAATTATTGCAAAGGTATATCAGGTCTATTGTAGGAAGCAAAAGGTACGGTTTCCATTGTCCATGCCAGTTCTGGATTGTCTCCCTTTCTAATCTCTCTTCCTTCTCAAATAAACTTTTATTGAAAACTTTGTTGGCTGCTCTAAAATTTTTATTATAAATGAGAGAATAACCCATGAGTTTTTCTCTGCACCACACCCAGGATCAAGGTGACGGTGGTGATGTGGGTCAGACCTTCTCCTCCCACCTGCAGGACATCAACCAATTCTTGGGTGGCAAGCAGACAGGCAGCTGCCCAAGCTGGGCCAGATCAGTTGGAGCAAGCTGGTGGTTTTGTAGACGGTGATAGGATTGATGGTGTGCTGAAAAATGTGACCAACCAGGCACCTCCTGATGTCTAACTCTCCCAAAGAAAATAAGAAAGAGAAGAAGAACAGCAGTGACATTAAAAAGCAAAAAAGCATGGACTGGGCTCAGTGGCTCAGCCAGTAATCCCAGCACTTTGGGAGACTGAGGCAAGAGGATTGCTTGAACCCGCAGGTTTGAGACCAGCCCAGGCAACATGGTGAGACCTTCATCTCTACATTAAAATAAAAAATTAGCTAGGCATGGTAGCACGTGTCTGTAGTTACAGCTACTTGGAAAGCTGAGGCAGAAGGATCACCAGAGCCCAGCAGGTCAATGCTGGGGTGGCCGTGAGAGTACTACTGCACTCCAGCCTGGGCGACAGAGTGAGACTCCAGCTCAAAAAAAAAAAAAGTCAAAAAAGTATGAAAAGAGAAAGCACTTTGAAATGGACCGTTAGCTGGCTACCCACGATGAAACGAACAACCTGTATCTGGTGTCAGGCCAGCAGAGAGATGAGTCATGAGAAGAAAATGAGAAGCCTCTGGGCTTTGCTGCAAAAATTTTAAAAAAAAACACTAAAATTTGAAATAAATCTGCATATCATTATATACATACATATAAAGAAAGTTTTAAAAAATCTCAGTTGCAACTACTTGTCAAACTTTATATTCACTTCTTTTTATGTATGATGAATACTGATCAATTCGAGATCTGGATTTTGACCCACTTAATGAGGAGGCAACAGTGGGATTTTAAGGTGTTGGCCTTCTTCTCTGATTTGACTCTTCCCAAAGTTTACATTATTTAATCTTGCACAAATGGGTCTGTGGGCTAGAATGTGATATAATGGTCAGTTTTCTAGTGTTATTATTTTTGGGTGTACAAATAATTTCAGGAAATGTTCCATGTAGATATTCTGTTTAATCTGATCATCTTGGCTGGGTGTGATGGCTCAAACCTATAATCCCAGCACTTTGGGAGGCCAAGGCAAGAGGATTGCCTGAGCCTGTGGGTTCCAGACCAGCCTGGGCAACATGGTAAGCCTTGTTTCTGCAATAAATCAAAAAATTAGCTGGGTGTGGTTGCACGCACCTGTAGTTCTGGCTACTTGGAAGGTTGAGGTGGAAGGATCGCCTGAGCCCAGCAGGTCGAAGCTGCAGTGGCCAGGAGCATGCCACTGCACTCCAGCCTGGGAGACGGAGTAAGACTCCAACTCAATAATAATAATAATAATAATAATAATATCATCTTTTGAAGTTAACAAGAATGTGTTTAAAACAAGAAGATAGCTTTTCTAAGTAATGACATCTAGAATCCTTGTATTTGAAAATGAATTGTAAGTTTTTTGTGTTTTTTTGTTGATTCAAACTATTTGTCCAAGTTAATGCAAATAGACACATTTTATATGCCACAAAAAGACACAAATGATGTACAAAGAAAAATGGGATTGAGTTTTGTCTCTTTTTTTTTGAGTCAGAGTCTCACTCTGTCACCCAGCCTACTGTATCCTCCACCTGCTGGACAGACAACCCTTCCACATCAGCCTTCCAAGTAGCTAGAACCACAGGTATGCACCACCACACCTACTGGCAATCCTTTCACTTTTGCCTCCAAAAGCCCTGAGATTACAGGCATGAGCCACCATGCCTAGCCTTGATTTTTTTCCTTGATTTCTTATAGAGATGAGATCTCCCAAGTTGCCCAGGTTGATCTCAAACTCCTGGGCTCAGGCAATCCACTCACCTCTACCTCCCAAACTGCTGAGATTATGTGCATGAGCTGCTGGACCTGGCCTGCTTGAGCTTTTTCTAAACTTTCCTGCAGTGGGTTGCCTGAGCAGCCTTTTTTCCTCTAATATTATGTAAGTTTATTCTCTTTAATGGACTGCAAAAAAATGTCATCACAAGAGAGTAAAATATCTTGAAATGCCAAAAGGCACATCTCATTCAACATGTAAATACATGTCACACAATGTCAACGGTGACAGACATATATCATACAACACGCACCCAGCTAAAAACACATCTCACAGCATGTAGTGACAGGCACATTATACAACCTGCATCCATGTATGACTACATCGTATAACACACAGCAGTGAAAGATACATCTCATACAACATGCACCTAGTTATGAACCAATCTCATACAACATGTAGCAGTGACACACACACATCTCATACAACACGTGCTCACTTATGAACACATCTCCTACAATACGCAACAGTGAAAGGTACATCTCATACAACACCCAGTTATGAACAACGTATTACAGTGACAGACACATCTCATACAACAGTTACCAACTATGGAACGCATTTCATAAAATGTGCAATAGTAACAGACATAGCTTGAATAGTATGCACCCAGTTATAAACGCATTTTATAACATGAAAACAGTGACAGACATATCTCATACAACATGTACCAAGTTAGGAACACATTTCATATTAAAAGGGTAAATTGAGGTGAGGTGGGCCGGTGCCAGTACCATGGGAATAATATAAGATTGCAACCAAGGAAGAAGTAGAAGGAAGTAAAGTTTATTATTCGCCTTGCACAGGTTGGAAAGGAGGCTGGCATTTAGAGGTAAGCATGGCATTGAAGGGCCAAGAACTGGGTATATTTAAGGGCCATTAGGGTGGGGGATGTTTGGGCCCAAAGGGGTCTAACCCAAAAGGAATGTCCAGGGCTACAGTCTTTCACGTTGATTTTAGCCCCACGAGTCTTAGGTCTTGATGTCAGCAGACATTAGCATCTCATGACCTCGGGTGGTGGGCTACATGGGAGGAGACAAGGGGAAGAATTTTTCCTGCAAGAGACCTGTCAAATGTTTTCAGTCCACAAGCTTCTTGCAAAATAAGTGGTTTATTATCATTTCTTTCTCTCTTTCTTTTTCTTTGAGTTGGAGTCTCACTCTGTCACCCAGGCTGGAGTGCAGTGGCACGCTGACAGCCATTGCAGTCTCAACCTGCTGGACTCAGGCGATCCTTCTGCCTCACTCTTTCAAGTAGCTGGAACTACAGGCACATGCCACTGCACCTGGCTAATTTTTTAATTTACTATAAAGATGAGGTCTCGCCAAGTTGCCAAGGCTGGTCTCAAGCCGGTGAGCTCAGGCAAACCTCTCACCTCGGCTTCCCAAAGTGCTGGGATTATAGGCATGAGTCACCAGTCTATTATCATTTCTATGGCTTTGGCCAGCTAAGGAGTGATTTGACCTCCCACCATTGACAAGGAATCTGAAAGTTTCTTAGAGATTATTATGCTAAACCATGAATTGAAAGGTTGGGCTGTCCTTGCCTTGCATCTCATGGAGATTTCCCGAGGAGATGGAGTAGGCTGCCAGCTTGACCTGCAGTAATATGTCTGAATGCTTCTTAAAACCTGCCTATTGGAAATTAACCTATCTATGTCTAACCTGTGCTCGATTGAAAGCATGTCAGTCTAAGCACAATGGCTATGCTGAGGCAAAATGTGAACTAAGTTTATTCTAGGTTTCTCAGGGTCCCGCCTTTCATTTCCCAACTCTTGCTATTTCAAAAATATTCTTATTTGCAACTAGGGATTAGAGACAGAGGTCAGACTTCTGTATCTGCTTCTTGCTGAGTGGAGGTCGTAGAGCTATCGCTGCCTCTTTCTGCCTATGGATTCTTGAACCAGTAAGAAGATTGGAATGCAGGAGAGGAACACTGTAACTTTATCTAATTTGTACAAAGCAATGAGCTAATGCACAGACTATCATAAGCAAGTATATCATAATGAAGAGGGTAATAGCTGCCAAGATTATGCTGAACATTTGAAAATGAGCATTCAAAGCAAAGGTATGATTGGCTATATTGTCTAGTCTATTAACATTGTTAGAAATGTTAGATTGTAAATCCTTGATTGTGGTACAGCAGAGACTACCCACCACCCCACCAAGTCCCCCCACATTTACTAGTAAGAAGTTTACTGCCATGTGATTGGCCAGAGCTAACTGCTTTATTTCTCCTTCCTCCTGGTTGAGCAGGCTTAATGCCCAGGCAGTATATTTAGCCATGTAGTGATCTCGACATATTAAGGCCTGTAAGTCTGGGAAAATATAGTCATAAACGACAATTCTAGCTAATTGAGGATCCACAACAAGAACCCATCCAGCCCCTATAACTGATCTAGAAAAATCCCGTGACCAAATTAGAATTTTTTCACAGTTAGAGGTAATATCCCTACGGGTTCGGTTGTGATGCCTTTTAAGTGCCTGGTGGAGTAGTCCTCCCAGTAACCCCGCACTCCCACAGGGCAGACATTGGTTGCTATAAGTTGGTCACTATAATTTACTTTGTATAACCATGCCATCAAGGATGTGCATAGTGTGATTACACTTTTGGAGAGAATAGTGGAAATTGGTTCTCTGGTATTGTCGGGGTACAGAGATCTGATGCCTTGGCATCCTTAGAGGTAATTAACAGCACTTTTTCACATTTAGCATAGTTGCAATTTTTGAATACCAGGAATTTTTGTGAGAGCCTGAATGGGCCCAGGTAACAGGTAGAAAGATATAGTACAAATCTACCCACAGATCTTGGAATGCTCCCACATTGGAGGGTAAATCATGACAGAAATTACCCAAATCCTGGTGGAAACCTAGCAAGGGTCCAGGTAGTAGAGGGTCCTCTAGGGGTTTTAGTGTAGGAGCATTATTACCAGGGTGTGGAGTAAAGGAGTCAAAAATTAATCTCTCATTTGCGACCCCAAGTGTTTGGCCTAAAATTGCCGTAACTACGATAAGCAGGATGCCAGTGAAACTCGTACTGTCAGAGGTGCTCAGCCTTATTCTCAGTTTGAGTACTCTATGATCCCTTGGGAGGGGAAATATTCCCAACTCCACAGTCTTTTGATATCACCTTGTGCTATAAGGAATCTAGAGATAGAGAGCATGCACAGAGATGTTAAAGACAACGAGGGTTTAGAAGTTGTTTGTCAAGTTTCAACAAACCTCTTCAAGTTTTATATTTTTACTTCTGACCAGGTTAGGGAAACTAGAAATGCAAGTTCTCTTTTATATTGTATGTAAGTTACTTTATGGGAAAATAGATTAAATGACTGATTAAGTAGATCCACATTTAATAATTAGTATACTCTGCATTCTTTTGCCAATTCCAATAAGCCATCCCTGATAAAGTTTGGGTTTGACACCAAGTGCTAGTTGGGGATATTCTGTAAGTCAGTCTTTGAAATAATTGTATCATCTCAGGCCCCAACCAATGCTTGGGAAGATATAAAATAGACATTGTATTTAAAGGCCTTTGCTAAATTGGGTCCCACAGGCATTTCATGAAGTTACCTTTTTGAAGAGGTATTTGAGATCATCTAGTGGTTCTGAGATGTATGACTCAATTGGCTGGGTTGCTGAAGAAATGCCAGAGGTCAGAGAGTGTGCTGGTTTGAGTCTGGACAGATGTATCCAGTAGGGGATTCCCAGGAGTTTGGCTGCAGTGGGAGTGATTAGAATGACTTGAAAGTGTCCCTTCCTTGGTGGCTGAAGGGGCTTAATTTGCCCTGGCAAGTCTTTGAGAAATACCTAGTCTCCAGGTATTAGTTGTAACTTGGGAAATGGGGCCTTGCAGGGAGCCAGAAGACATTGCTCTTCATAGTCTCTTAAAAGTGTTCTGGCTAACTCTAAAACCTAGGGATGGAGGGGAGGCTCTGTGGGCAGCCCAGGCTGTAAGAGAAAGGGCCTTCCATACATTAACTCAAAGGGACTGAGGAACAAAGTCACTATGGGAGTGACCCTGAACTTCAGAAGAGCCATGGGCAGTAATTGTGGCCATCCTAGTTTAAATTCCAGAGACAGTTTAGGTAGGTGCTGTTTCAGAATAGAGTGTGCTTTCTCTGCTTTCCCCAAAGATTAGGGATGATAAGATGCATGGAGATTAAAATCTATGCCTAAGGTCTCCTGAAACTTGCTGTGTTATCTGAGAAGTAGAGGGAGGGAGGAAAACCAGGGAATTATTTCATTTATTAGGACCTGGAAGACCTCAGATGCCCTCACCAAGGTTGTAGGGAAGGCCTCCAACCAGTCTGAAAAAATATCAATAAAAGTTAACAGATATTTATATTTTTTATATCTTGGCATGTGGGTAAAATCAAGTTGCCAATCTTGTCCTGATATATGTCACCTTAATTGGTGGGTGGGGAGTGACGGTGGAGGTCTGAGATGTTCTTGAGGCCAGACCATTCTACAGATAGGGCACTCCTTAATAATAGATTTTAATTTGGAGCTTAAAATAGGACATATGACTTGAGAACTTAGAAGTTAATATAAAGGTGTCCATCCTATGTGCAGTGAATTATGAAGGCACATTAGAATCTCGTTTTCCTGACAGATGGGCAGGATAAGTCTTCCCTAAAGTGTTAGCCATTTGACATTCTTTTTTTTTGAGTTGGAGTCTCACTCTGTCACCCAGGCTGAAGTGCAGTGGCATACTCACGGCCCCAGCAGCCTCAACTTGTTGGGCTTAGATAATCCTTCTGCCTCAGCATTTGAAGTAGCTGGAACTACAGACACATGCCACCATGCCTGGCTAGTTTTTTGTGTGTGTGTGATTTATTGTAGAGATGAGGTTTCCCCAAGTTGTCCAGGCTGGTCTCAAACCCCCGAGCTCAGGCAGTCCTCTCACCTTGGCCTTACAGGCTGAGCTACTGCACCTGGCCCATTTGCCATTCTTTGTAGTGCCTTTTTGTTGCAGCAGATGTATTTCCTCTGTTAAGGATTCAGGAATGACTGAGGAAATAGTTATAGTTTTGGTGGCCTGGCAAGCTGCAAGGGCTGCCTTTTGGCCTCTTTATCAGCTTTTCCATTCTCTAAAGCTTCCAGGCTGTTCGATCTTTGGTGTCCTTTGGAGTGTATTACAGACACCTGAGCTGGAAGCTGTGCTGCTTTAATAAGTTGCAGGATTAAGGAAGCATGCTTAAAAGACATTCTCTTAGAAGTTAACAGTCTTCTTTCTTCCCAAATAGCTGCATGGGAATGCAGAACATGAAAGGTATATTTGGAATCAGTGTAAATAATAGGACTTTTACCTTTGCTTAATAAAAGTGCCCAAGTTAGAGCAACTAGTTCTGCTTTTTGGGTTGAAGTTCCTGGAGGTAGAGAGACACTTTCTATGATCTCAGTTGTAGTAATAATAGTATAGCCTGCTTTTCTTTCCCCTTTCATAATAAAACTGCTACCATCTATATACCATTCATGCTCTGGGTCTGAAAGAGGAGTATCTATCAGATTTACTCTGACTGCCTTAGAGGTTTCTAAATTTTCTGAACAATCATGTTCCATTGATTCTGGCATGGGGAGAAAGGTAACCAAATTTAAAGCATCAGATTTCTGAATGGTAAGGTTAGGATTTCCCATTAAAAGAGGTTGATATCTAGTAAGGCAAGAGCTGGTAAGGAATTTATAAGCATTGTTGTTTAAAATGTCTATAACCTGATGTGGGAATACACGTTTATGTGCTGACCATAAGTAAGCTTGCTAACCTCTTGGGTAAGTAAGTCTGTCGCAGCTAGTACCCTGAGGCAGGGTGGCCATCCTTTTGCCATTTTATCCACCTGCCTTGATAGGAAAGCCACAGCCTTAAGTTATGGTCCTTATTTCTGTCCTAACAGGCTCAGTGCTATTCCTCCCTTCTCAGTTGTGTAGAGGAGAAAAGTCTTTTAGAGGTTAGTCGGAGCCAACCCTGGAGCTTGGGTGATGGCTTGCTGCAAAGTATGGAAAGCAGTTCAAGTTGGTGAGTGCCAATATTTCAGGCCCTTCATTGCCTCATACAGAGGCCTTGCTATGAGACCATAATTTGGAATACAAATTCTCTCTCTCTTTTTTTTTAATTGGAGTCTCATTGTTGTCGCCCAGGCTGGAGTGCAGTGGAACACTCACAGCCACCACAGCCTCAACCTGCTGGGCTCAGGTGATCCTTCTGCCTCAGTCTTCCAAGTAGCTGGAACTACAGATGCACGCCACTGCGCCCAGGTAGTTTCTGTGATTTATTGTAGAGACAAAGTCTCACCAAGTTACCCAGGCTGGTCTCGAACTCCCGGGGTCAGGTAATCCTCTCACCTCGGCCTCCCAAAGTGCTGGGATTACAGGCTGAGCCACCGCACCGGCCAGAATCCAAATTCTAAAGTAATCTGTGAGCCTCCCAGCACTTTGGGAGGCCGAGGCGAGTGGATTGCCTGAGACCACGGGTTCAAGACCCACCTGGACAAATTAGAGAGACCTCGTCTCCACAATAAATAAATAAAAAATTAGCCAGATGTGGTAGCGCGCTTCTGTAGTTCCGGCTACTTAAATACTTAAATGGTTGAGGCGGAAGGATCGCCGGAGCCCAGCAGGATGAGGCTGCGGTGGTTGGGAGCGTGCTACTGCACTCCAGTCTGGGTGACAGAGTGAGACTCCAATGAAAAAAAAAAAAAAGAAAAGAATGCACGGAGTTCCTTTTTTGATTGAGGAAGCATCAGGGAGACAATAAACTGCTTCCTTTTGACTGTTATGGCTCCATGTCCCAGGTTCAGCTCAAAGCCCACATAGGCGACCTGCTGTGAATTGAGCTGAGTCTTGGATCCAGACAAGGAAGGTGAGAAGAGCAACAGTGTCCTGCTGAGATGCCTCAAGATAGGGCTGCACAATAACAAATCATCTACTATTGTATTAGAGTGCTATGCTTAAATGAGAGTTGGTTGCTGTCCAAAGCTAGAGCTTGACCAAAAAGGTGGGGATTTTGTTGGAGTCTGGATCCTGCCAGTGAAGGCAAAAATATTGTGAGTTTCCAGATACAAGGGAATGGTAAAAAAATGCACAGTACTGAGGAATGTGTACAGATTGGGAACCATAGGATGTAGGGAAACTACAGCCATGTTAATGATTTGCAAATCCTGTACTAGGTGATAGCTTCCATCAGATTTGTGAATCAGGAGAATAGGAGTATTATAAGGGGAACTAGTTAATGTAAGAACTTTAGCTTTGAGAAATTTAGTAATCAGGGGCTTGAGACCTTGAGGTGCAGCATGACTAATGCGGTATTGAGGTTTATTGGGGGAAGAAATGGGGGTCTTTAAGTTGAATAGAGGTAGGTACAATATGGGAAGCTCAACCTGGAGTAGAAGTGTCCCAAACTAGAGGAGGAAACTGCTCCTTGATATAAGAGGGAACAAGAGGGGAAACTGCAGCATCCTGAGCAGGGCCCTGATTCAGGGGGATCGAGAGCACTATGGAGCATTCCTATAAAGTAAACCAGCAGGGGTTCTGGGTAAAGAATAATCTGAGTTCCCAGCTTATGCATAATGTCCCTGCCTAGCCAGTGAGCAGGGCAGGTGGGGATGACTAAAGATGAATGATGAAATATTTGATTTCCCACCAAGTGCAGAAGGGGTGGAGTGGTTAGGGACTTAGAAAGAATGCCGCTGACCCCTACTATAGATGTGGTAAGGGCCTTCCCAGAACAAAGAGGAAGTAACATAATATAGTCAATGTCTAAGTGTGCATGTGTAACCATGTTACAACCCTGTGCCATAAAACACCAATCAAAATGCAAGTTGCCATATAAGGGGGACAAAGGGGCTAGAATATAACATAAGGCAATGTCCCATTGCATTCAAGGCTCAGACTTTGGAGTAAATCTGCTGGGCCAGTGCTGGCACCAATAAACACTGCTTTCTGGCAAAGAAGCCTTGGTGTTCTGTCTCTCTGTAAAGGATCCCACCACATCTCTGGAGGCTAGCCCAGGAGGCAGAGACAGTGATTTCACCTCCCTTGTCACCAGAGTGTGACCCCAGGATGCCGGGAGAGGTGACCTCACCTGGTGCCAGTGGACCAATTGATCTGTAGGGGACTAACCCTCTCAGCATGTGGGAGCAAGGACCCCAGGAGTACAAAGGAAACTGGTGAGGTCCAGGAACACCAAGGGAGCACTGCCCATCAGACTGGTAAGAACCTGGGTTTGATTTGGTAAGCCTGCCTCTAAAAGGCAGAAGAGGAACCTGATCATCTCCCAGAGTTGCCCAAGTAGTCCCACAGGGGATGAAACCACAACTCTAAGGCACAGGGCAGTGGGTTGGAAACATTGTATGAGTGTGGATGAATGGAATGCTGCTTGGCGGTGAAGCGAGAGTAGAGTCCCAATCTGCAGATCCATGGCAACCTCATATGGCTTAGGGAGGTAGTAGAGTCGGGAAAAATCTGGAGGTCTGCAAGAAACCTCCAGTAAGGGGGGTTGAGTCTTTCAGGGAGGGCCCGGAGTCTTAAGATCTGCAAGCAATCTCCATTACAGAAGACTGAGCACTCTTTTGGAAAACTGCAGAATTGCACAGACTAACCCGGTAACCAAGAATGGGTAATAAACAATCTAGGCCTAGGAAGGGCAGTCAGAAGGACTTCCTTAAAATTCTCCCAGATAGTCCACTGGGATGAATGTTGGAGGGTTGGGAAAATGATTCCAGAACATAGAAGAAGGGAAAGAAGAAAAGGACTGAATTTTGCTGCTTTATGTAAAACAAAAACAAACAAACAAAAACCTATACATCAGTCCTTGGTCTTTTGGCTGGAGTTTGGTCCTAACAAAGATTGGCTTTGCCAAACTTTAATAATTTATGTAAATAATAAGTCCTCTGTTTCATCTGAGGAAAAAGACTATGCCCCTTGTTGGCTACCGCAGGCTCTCACAGGCCCTTCCCATGTTTCCCCTTAAAACGGGGAATGTGGAAAGGAAAGAAAAAGAAAAAGAATCTGAGCCCCCAGAGGAAAAGGAAAACCTTGGAATCCACTTTCCTGTATTCCTTTGCTTTATAATCCTCAGGAAAACCAGCAGTGTGAGGAGGGGAGAATGGCCAGGAATGAGGATTTATCAGGAATTTGGGAGTCAGAACCCCCAAGCTCCTGACATATTTATCCTAACTTGAAAAGGGAATTGGAACAATGCCAGAAAGATATCAAAAGATATTCTCTTTCCTCCTGAGGATTCAGGCAAAAAGTCAAAACTATTCCCCTTAAGGGAAGTCCTGCTGGGACAAGGAGAAATTGGTTTTGTGAATGCTCCACTCACCAGTACAGAAGTAAGACATTTTAAGAAAGAAATGAAGTCACTCTTAGAGGACTCACTAGAATTGGCTGATCAAGTTAATCAATTCCTTAAACCTAACATATATACTTTGGTAAAACTAATGTCAATTATGAATATTTTGTTTACTGGGGAACAGAGAGGAATGATTACGTGAGCAGCTATGTCCATCTGGGAACAAAATCATCCTCCAGTCCTGGGTGTACATTCTGCTGAACAGAAGTTTCCAAATACTGACCCTAGATGGGACAATAATAACCCAGGAGATAGGGTAAGAATGCAAGATTTGAGGGAACTAATGATTAAGGGCATTTGGAAATCTGTCCTAAGGTCTCAAAATGTTTCTAAGGCTTTTGAAATTCAGCAAAAAATAAAAATAAAAAGGAGAAAATTCCCACAGCTTTTGTTTTTTTTTAACAACTCCGAGACCAGATGAGAAAATATTCTGGATTAGATTCAGAAAACCTTGTAGGACAAAACTTGTTTAAAGTGAACTTTGTCACTAGAAGCTGGCCCAATCTTGCTAAAAAGTTACAAAAACTAGAGGAATGAAATGAAAGGTCCATTAAAGAGCTATTGAGGGAAGTGCAGAAAGTGTTTGTTAGATGAGATGAAGAAAAGCAGAGGCAGAAAGCACGAATTATGATATGCACTGTCAAAAAGGTGGTTCGAAAACAAAGGAATGGGAGGCCCCCATGGATGGACTCCAAAGGCCAGAGAAGGCAAACTAGAAAAAGAAGGCAATAGAGGGAATTATGAATTGCTCCAGTTCAGATTTCTCTAAAACAGCCTGATGAAGTTGTACACAGGAAAAAATATCCTATTCCTATGGAGGAGAAAAAAGGGCTCCAACACGTGATTAAAGGTCTTCTTAGGGATGGACTTTTGGAACCATGCATGTCACCATAAAATACTCCTATACTTCCAGTAAAGAAACCTGATGGGTCATACTGTCTAATGCAGGATTTATGGGCCAAAAACCAAATAGTTCAGACCTGACATCCTGTGGTTCCAAATCTCTATAGTCTTCTAAGTAAGATTCCTCATGAACATAAATGGTTTAGCGTACCGAATCTTAAGAATGCTTTCTGGGCCTGCCCACTAGCCTCTGAAAGTGGAAACCTCTTTGCCTTTGAATGGGAAAATCCTATAAATGGGAAAAAAGCAGCAATATCACTGGACTGTGTTGCCTAAAGGTTTCACTGAATTTCCCAACTTGTTTGGTCAAATTCTGGAAACTGTACTGGAAGGGTTTCTACCTTTGCCTGATACTAACCTCTTATAATACATGGATGATCTCCTAATTTCAGGAGTAAGTAAAGTCCAAGTCTCATACAACCAAAAATTTGCTTAACTTTCTAGGACATCAGGGGCTAAAAGTTTCCAAAAGTAAGTTACAACTTGTAGAACAAAAGGTTAAATATCTTGGACATTTGATTAGTGCTGGCAAACAAAGAATCAACCCTGAGAGAATAACTAAAATAGTCAATTATCCTAGGCCCAAGACAAAAATGGAACTTAAAAAGTTTTGGGACTATTGGAAGTAAGATGGTGGCTGAGTCAGTCAGACTATGCGAGTCCTAGTGTGAGTGAGTGAGTGTATGGAAAATTCTATGTGTGTACTGGCAAGTGAGTGGGCATGTGAGTGGCTGAATGAGTGAGGGCTAGGGAGCTAGCAGCCAGGGCTCTCCTGGTGCAGCGACTGGTGCTGCAGCTTCTCTGCTTGGTCCCTGGTGATTTCCAGGTTGCAGAAACTGAGCACCATTTTTTTTTAAACAAACAAAAGTTTTCCTGTGAAGAAGTGGTGGGGAGCACTGCTGACTCCAGGCTTTGCCTCACCACTTCAGTGCCTGGCCAGACACTAGCAGCAGGGACTGCAGAGGGAGCTCAGAGGCAGAGTCACACCAGAGAGGTTGAGAGAGGTGACCAACCACCATCTTGAAGGTGGGGCAGAAAAGTGCTCCAACTTGCTCACCACAGAGCAACAGACCCGATCTCTGTGACTGGTGGATCAACTACTCGGGTTGATCGTGACCCAGAGGGAATATCCTGAAAGCACAAACTTTGGAGGGACCTGATGAGTGCTCAGTCTCAGATGCCCCATTCCCTACACTGATCCACTCATGGGACAAAGGGTATGGACAGAAAAAGATGAGGAAGAACTCCAAAGAGATCTGTGATGAGTCCGGGGCTGACCCAACCATCCCCAGCAATCCTCTCAATGTCAGACCCACACAGCTGGGGCACAACTGACAGGGACAAACCCAGGCAGAACCTGGACATCAGTTGCAAAAGAAGAACTCCATTCCAGGATAGGCCTGTCTGGGGCACCCCCCATGAGTACATACCTGGGGAAGAGACAAACCTGCACCTCCCCACTGGAGGGGATCTCCCTGAACATATGAGAGTGGGAGGGGAGGATTGCAACCCTACCCACCTCCCCTGCCCTTTCTCCTATCCTGCTCTGGACACTGGGGAGAGAGTAAAAGAGGTGGAAGCTCGCAGGATATAGCAGAGGAGATGAGGGGAACAACTGCAGAGCCTGCCACAAGACGACAAGGTTTTTTAAAATTTTTTAAAATTTAAACTTTTTTTTTTACCTGTTTGTTAGTTCAGCTATTTTAAAAATATTTTTCCTTTGTGCATGAATGTGTATGTGAGGGCTTGATCTGTATCTTTGACTTTTTTTTTCTTTTTTTCTTGTCTTTTTCTTTTTCTTTCTTCTTTTGTTTTGTTTTGTTTTGTTTTCTGGTTATGTGTATATGTGAATGATTGAGTGCTCATCCTTCAGTTTTTTGTTGTTGATTTGTTTTTGCTCTTTTGTTCTTCTCTTTTTTTTACTTTGTTTTTGTTTTTTTTTAGTTTAGAGTGTGTCAACATATGTGTGAGTGTTCAGTCTGAATTTCTTTGTTTTTTGTTTTTATTTTTCCAGTCTTTCTCTTTTTCTTCTCCATTCATCTTGTGCTAAACGTGTGTGTGTGTGTGTGTGTGTGTGTGTGTGTGTGCGTGTTTAGTTTTCCTGTTTTTTGTTGTCGTTTGCTTTGTTTCTTTTTGTTGTTATTCCAGTTTGTTTTGGGGTGTGTGTATGTGTCTGTGTGTATGTGTTTTCAATTGTTTTCTGCTTTGGTTTCTGCTTTCATTGTTCTGTTTTTTTTTTCTTTTACTTTTAAAAAAATTTCTTGTCCATCTTATTTCATTTTATTTTTCTCTGTGCTCCTCACTGCTGTCACTGCATCTTGGACTCAGAGAGTACACACACATATGCATTGCATCATCCTATAGAGTGGTGGTGAGGAGTGGGTCTCAGGAAACACATACTACAATCAATGAACATTGTAATTTGCAAATAGTTTCTGAATCCTAGCTCCCCATTCTTCACCTTATTCGACTTTCAAAACTACAAGAGACAGAAAAGCGTCCCACCAACAGTCCTGTTTCAAAACAGACAAATTCAGAGCCCAGATCAGAGAAGAGTATACGACTGAGCAAACATCAGAAGATAAAGCCTCTCCCTCTGACACTGAATAATGGAACTAAAGAGAAAAGCAAGAGATCTGTCACAAATGAGGAAAAACCAAAGGAAGACCACAGGCAAGTTCAAGTGTAACAAAGAGAAATCTCCTGAAAAATCAGACCTAGGAACCCAAACAATGGAAGTCACCAATGACTGGCCCCAGAATATGACAGGGATTAGGGAATGGATGGAAAGCGAGAATAAGACTCAAGAAAGACAAGATGCAACACTAAAAGAACTTGAAACAGATACTTTGGCAATAAAAAATTTCATCCAGGAAATAAATAACAAGATGACAAGCATGGAGACCAGAATTAATCTAGCTGAAGAAAGAATCTCAGAACTTGAAGATCAGAACATGGAATTAAGCCAATCTGTAAAAAACATAGAAAGAAAACTCAGAAAGAAAGAACAAAGCCAACAAGAAATGTGTGATTATATCACAAGACTGAACCTATGCTTGATTGGTATCCAGAAGAAGAAAGAGAAATGGAGACCACCTTGGAGCAAGTATTCCAGGAGGTAATTCAAGAGATGTGACCAGCCAAACACAAGAGATACAGAGAACCCCCTCAGGACATTAAATTAGAAGACCAACCCCCAGACACATAGTAATTCACCTACACAAAGTAGGCACAAAAGAAAAAATCCTAAGGCAGCAAGAGAGAAAGTTCAGACTACCTACCAGAGAAAACTAATCAGAGAGGTTGGAAAGATGTTGGCTGAGTCAGTCAGAGTGAGTCCGTGTGTGAGTGAGTGACTGTATGAAAAATATTGTGTACATGCTGGTGAGCAAATGGGCTTGTGAGTGGCTGACTGAGTGAGGGCTAGGGAGCTATCGGCCAGGGCTCTCCTGGTGCAGCGACTGGTGCCACAGCTGCTGGGCTTGGACCCTAGTGATTCCCAGGATACAGAGGCCAAGTGCAATTTTCTTTTTCTTTTCTTAAATCAACAAGTCCTTCCTGGGAAGAAAATGCTGGGAGAGACTGTCTAAGTGGGGGTTCATGAGCAAGCGGTCAGGCCTCTGGTGCAAGAGCTGGTGCTGCAACTTCTCTGCTTCATTCCTGGCTCTTCTCATTATTTAAAAAAAAAAAAACGGACAATCGCAGCAAGGAGAAAATATCGCCCCAGGCTCTCCCTCACCGATGCAGCAGGAAAGAGACAGCCAGTTCCTGGCTTTGCCTCACCACTTCAGCATCTGACAGGGCACTGGCAGCAGGGGCTGTGGAAGGAGCCCAGAGGCAAAGTCCCACAGAAGAAGACAAGAGAGGCACCCCACCACCATCTGGAAGGCAGAGCACGAAAGTGCTCTGAATTGCTCACCACGAAGCAACAGATCCAATCTCTGTGACTTGCAGATCAACTACTCTGGGACTGATCATGACCCAGAGGAATATCCTGACAGCACAAACATTGGAGGGACCTGACGAGTGCTGAGTTCCAGGCACCCCACCTCCTACCCTGATCCAGCTGTGGAACAAAGGGTGTGACCAGAAAAGGAGGAGGAAGAACTCCAAAGAGATCAGTGGTGAGTCTGGGGCTGACCCAAACCACCTCCTCCCCAGCAATCCTCTGAACATCAGACCCACACAGCTGGGTGATGACTGAGAAAGACCAACCCAGGAAGAGACTGGATGTCAGTCACATAGGAGAACTCTATTCCAGGATAGGCCTGGATAGGGCACCCCCATGAGAGTAAATACCTCGGGAAGAGACAATCCCAGACCTCCCTACCCGAGGAGATCTCCCTGACCATTTGAGAGTGGGAGGGGAGGACTGCAGCCCCACACACCTCCATGCCCTTCCTCCTTCCCTGCTTCAGACACTGAGAGAGTGAAAGAGGTGGCTCTGCAGGAGAGACCTGATTAGAGGAACAATTACAGAGCCTGCCACAAGAGGGCAGGTTTTTTAAAAAAAAATTTTCATTAAAAAATTTTTTTTTAATTTTTTGACTGTTTGCTAGTTTATTTATTTTTAAATATTTTCCTTTGTGCATGAATGTGTATGTGAGGGTTTGATCTGCTTCCCCCAAATACTTTTTCTTTTCTTTTTCTGTTTCTTTCTTCTTTTGTTGTTTTCTGTTTATGTGTGTATGTGAATGATTGAGTGTTCATCTTTCAATTTTGTTTTTGTTGTTGGTTTGTTTTTGCTCTTTTGTTCTTGTTTTTATTTTCATTTCTTATAATTTAAGGTATGTGTCAATATATGTGTGAAGGGTTCACCTGAATTCCATTTTTACACCCCTCTAGTCTTTCTGTTTTTCTTTATGCTAGGCATGTGTGTGTGTGCTTAGTTTTCTTGGTTTTTTGCTGTTGTTGTTTATTTTGTTTCACTTTGTTGTTATTCCAGTTTGTTTTGGTGTGTGTGTGTGTGTGTGTGTGCTCAACTGTTTTTTGCATTGGTTTCTGCTTTGCACCACCATATAGAGTGGTAGTGGGGAGTAGGTCTCAGGGAACACATACCACAATAAGGGAACAGAACACTGTAATTTGCAAGTAGTTTCTGAATCTTAGCACTCCACCCCCTACTTTATTCAAATTTCAAAAACTGCAAGAGACAGCAAAGTTTCCCAATAGAGTTTCAAAGTAGAGCAAAGTTTCAAAATAGAGCAAATCCAGAGCCCAGATCAGGGAAGAATAGAGGACTAGGAAAACATCAGAAGGGAGAGCCTCTCCCACTGACACTGAATAACAGATCTAAAGAGAAAAACAAGAGATCTGTCATAAATGAGGAAAAACCAAAAGAAGACCTCAGGCAATTTCAAGAGTAACAAAGACAAAACTCCTGAAAAATCAGACATCGGAGCCCAAACAATGGAAGTCACCAACGACTGGCTACAGAATATGACAGGGATTAGGGAATGGATGGAAAGAGTGAATAAGACTCGAGAAAGACAAGGTGCAACACTGAAAAACCTTGAAAGAGAGACTTTGGCAATAAAAAATTTTATCCAGGAAATAAATAACAAGATGACAAGCACGGAGAGCAGGATTAATCCAGCTAAAGAAAGAATCTCAGAACTTGAAGACCAGAACATGGAATTAACCTGATCTGTAAAAACATAGAAAGAAGACTCAGAAAGAAAGAACAAAGCCTACAAGATATGTGCAATTATATCAAGAGGCCGAACCTATGCCTGATTGGCATCCCAGAAGAAGAAAGATAAATGGAGAACAACTTGGAGCAAGTATTTCAGGATGTAATCCAAGAAAACTTTCCCCATCTCACCAGAGATGTGACAGCTAAACACAAGAGATACAGAGAACCTCTACAAGACATCAAATAAGAAGACCAACCCCTAGACACATAGTGGGTACAAAAGAAAAATCCTAAAGGCAGCAAGACACAAAGGTCAGACTACCTACCTGGGAAAACCAAATAGAATAGCAGCAGACCTATCAGCAGAAACACTACAAGCAAGAAGGGACTAGAGCCCTATATCTAAAGTCCTCAAAGATAAACAATTTCAACCACGAATTTCCCATCCAGCCAAGCTCAGCTTCATGAATAACGGAGAATTAAAATCCTTCCCAGACATCCAATCCCTAAGAGATTATGCAACTTCCAGACCAGTTCTACAGGAGACACTTAAAAAGGTATTAAACACAGAAGAAAGATAAAAGAATGACCACACAATTCCCAAGAGAACAGCAGAACACAGAATCAACAGAGAATACAGCACAACAAGAAACTTGAAATCACATACAGACATCAACCCCAAAGCCAAAAGAAAACAAGAAAACAAAGAAAATAATGTATAAGAACCTCATTACAGTGATAAACAATCACATTTCAATAATCAGCCTGAATGTGAATGGACTAAATGCACCACTGAAAAGACACAAAATGGCAAACTGGATAAGAAACCATGAACCAATTATTTGTTGCATCTGGGAGACTCACTACAAGGGATGCACACAAACTCAAAGCTAAAGGATGGAAAATGAGTTTTCAGGCAAATGGATCACAAAAGAAGGCAGGAGTTGTAATCTTAATATCAGACAAAACAACCTTTAAAATATCAAAAATTTAAAAAGATGCAAAAGGACATTATATAATGATAAGAGGTTCAATCCATCAACAAGAAATATCCATCCTAAATATATATGCA